>PVHP010052899.1:0-10935 GCA_004024765.1 Zapus hudsonius
TGGTTGAATGGCTGTGGGTATGGGTCCCTTGTTCATCCCGTCCTTCTCTGCAGGGTTCCATATGGATCCTCCACAATATGACTGTGGTGGCTCATCTCTTGCCATGGTCTCATCTTTTGGCCTGCTGTCGGGTGGTAGGGTTATATGGGCCACAGCTCATTCGCTATATCCTGAAAAATACAAATACAATCTCCATTGGTATCTTCTTCTAACATAAGAAATTCCTAACATTTTTGGTTATATCCATGAGGCTTATGTAACACATATTATAGTTATAATAGGATATTTTTTAAGCTGATAATAACTTGCTTGGTTTTAACTTGACTTGAGAGAGTCTCATTATGAAGCCCAGACTGTCCATGAACTGATGATCATCTTGTCTCTGCCTTGACGAGGTCAGGGATTACAGGTGCACGTCACCATGCCTGGCATAATTTAACTTTGATCACATACAATGCACAATATTTTTATCTTACTCCACCCCATCCATAAACATTTTATGTTTTAATTTCACAAGGTCTATCATTTTATAATGTATATCGCTTAAGTTATTGTTATTTTTAATAGTTTTGTCTTTTTTTTTTTTTGGTTTTTCAAGGTAGATTCTCACTCTAGCCCAGGCTGACCTGGAATTCACTATGTAGTCTCAGGTTGCCCTCAAACTCCCAATGATCCATCTACCTGGACTGTGAGTTACTGAGCTGGAGGGGTGTATTTGGAACTCCAGATACTGTTTAGAGAGTTTTTGGACTTGGAAATATAGAGTTTGATGTTGCCCTGTTTGTTTTATATCTTGTATTGGTTCGATCTGTCTTTGCTATGTCCAGGGCTATCTTTTGCAGTGTGAATTTGTTCTGTACCATTATGTGTGTTTGGTTTTTTTTTTTTTTAGTATCATGATGGCTCAGTTAAAGACCTTAGATTATGGGGGTGCTTGAAACATTGGGATCGATAAAAACTGTGGGGTCTTTTGAAGTTGAGCTCAATGCATTGTATTTTACATTGTGTATGGTTATCATTTATGGGGACCAGGAGCAGAGTGTAGTGGTTTGATTCAGGGGTCCCCCATAAACTTAATGTGTTCTGAATGCTTGGTCCCCAGCTGATGGAAGTTTTGGAACTGGAACCTTGTTATAAGCCAGCTTCCCCTTGCTAGTATTTGGCACACCTTCCTGCCGCCGTTTGCAGTGCTGTGGCAGAGTTGATGTCCACCCTCTGCTCATGCTGTCATTTTCCCTGCCATCATGGAGCTTCCCCTCGAGCCTGTAAGCCAAAATAAACCCATTCCTTCACAAGCTGTTTTTGATAGCGTTCTTTTTGTCACAGCAACGAGAAGATAACTTCAACATACGCCCTTCTTAAAATAGCAACATGTTAGAGATAGAAAATAGTTGAGTGCCTGTGAGCAGTCCAGGGGCATGGAAGAGCAGGAAGGAAGGGTGACGGTCAAGACTAAAGAAGACCTCTCTGGGTGACATATTGTTACTTACTTCTTCATGGCTGTGACAAAACACATGGCAAAAGCAACTTAAGGGGGGAAGCATGTACTTTTGGCCCATGTTTTGAGAGGTTGCAGTCCATCGATGCCAGAAGGCATGGCGGCAGGGACTTGTGGCCTCTGGTCCCATTGCATCACCCTCCAGGAAACAGAGCTCTCTCCTGTTTATGCAGTCCAGGACCCTGACCATGGGACCACGCTGCCTGGTGAGGGGGGCTGTGGTGGTAAGAATGTGAAATGTCCCCCACAGCCTTGCTTTCGTATGCATGGTCCCTAGCTGGGTAGCAACTTGGGGTGGAGCCTTGCTGGAGGTGGTGTGTCGCTAGGAGAGGGAGGACCTTGATTTTAGTGCTAGCTAGCTCATTCAGATACTTCTACCTAGATGAGAGCTCATCCTCTTGCTGCTTCCTGCCAGGCTCTCCCTGCCGTGATGAAGCCTTCCCTCAGGACCATAAGCTTAGGTAAACCCTTTCCTCCCATGGGTTGCTGCTTCCAGTCAGGTGTCTGACCTCAGCCATAAGAAAATAGCTACAACACGGTCTTCCCACCTCAATTAACCTAATCTAGAAACTCCCATGCCCAGAGTTTGTCTCCTAGGTGATTCTAGATCCTCTAAAGGAAGTGCACATGAGATCCCTCAGAATGCTGGGCTATATGTCGACGTGAATATCATTCTATCATTTCACGCGCACACAGTGAGCCTTGCACCTGCTTTCTCTCCAAGCCTCACGTGTGGTAATTTGATTGTGAACATCAGCCCTGGGATCTGTGGATCTCTCTTGCTTCTTTGACTACTTTTCACTCATGTCCCAAGCTTATGCTGTGTCTCTCAGCCAGGTTGAAAGACAAGCCACCCAGGATCTCTGTGAATCCCAGACCTCTGCTCCCATGGGTCTGTCAGGTAGAACCAGCAGGTCAAGGTCAGGATCATGTTACTCTAAGGTACTAAGCATGTTTGTTCTAGGCCCTTGATTGCTGAAACAGATTAAGTGGTAGGTAACCTGTTGGATTGCTGGATGCAAAGTACAGACACAGCCTCGGATGACCAGGGGCTGAGATCTCTTCTCCTGTGAGGTCCAGGGAGATACTTAAGGCTGTACATCAAGATTGGGTTGTAACGAGGAATGGGTGGATTGGTACACTGCACAGAGACGTTTGTCTTCAGATATTGTCGGGGGCGAAAGCCTTTGGGGGCCTTTGGAGGCACTGGCTTAGTCTTGGATGGCACCTGACAGCCTGCCAAGAGGGGCTTGGCTTAATGAGTTTCAGGAGGTGATCACGATTGGCTATTATGCACAGGTTCTTATCATTAACCCCCTCATTGGCCAGGAAGCTCTATATATTCTGCCTCATTCCCCACAATAAAGGACACATGTTCGTCAACCCACAAGCGGGGTGTGTGTGTGTATTTGTGTGATCACTGCCCTCCACGGGCGACGGGCAGTGATAAAATATCTGTGCTTCCCTGGCAACTCCATCTGCTTACAACTGTTCCTTCAACTCCTCACATTTATATCTCAGGAGATCACCATCCTCTGAATTACTCATCTTCCTGAAGCCTCGTTCCTCCCCAGGAAGAGTCACACAGCTCTCTTCCCAACGGCCCATCTGCATCTGGAGTGAGCCAATCCCAGGCTGATTGACAGGCCAGAGCCTTGAGTTTATAGCCTGGTAGGCTGTGCAGCCCATGCCCGGGGCTCACCAAGGTAAAAGTTCCTATGAGCACTGCTCAGCTGTGAACTGCCTTCAGGAACCTTCCAGAACAAAGTCACCATAGCTCTCTTTTGTTTAACATGTCATCGATCTCAAATGGCTTCCATCCTGGGACAAGGTTTGGAATTTACAGCGTCACTCTGATACAGTTCTTAGGTAAGGAAACCACAACAAATACGTAAACTATGAAAACTGCTCATCTCTAAAATGTAAACTTCACGGATTGGCTCCATTCTCTCCTGTTCCTGCAGGGCCAGGACCTGGCTCCTTTCTCCCTTGTACCCGTTCATCATGGATGCTCATGACAATTTTGTCAAGCACGTCTGTGGGAAAGCCAGATAGCTTGTTCCATACAATGGCCCCAGTAGGGTCCTACACGTGCCCATCCAGCTCCCAGTGGTGCCCACCAATGGACCTCGAGCAGAGCTGTGTCCATGTTGGTGAGCAACAATATTACTGTCTCCTCGACCTGTTTTTGTTTATATGTGGATGCATGTTCACGTGTTTGCGGATGCACATGTCTGTGTGTGACATGCACACGGAGGCTGGTGAACAACCTCCAGTGTTATCCTCAGCTATGCCCCCACGGCTTTTTGAGACAGTCTCTCACAGGCCCGGAGCTCAGAAAGTCTCCCAGAGTGATAATGGATTCCGATACGTCAGATAACGTCTCACCTTGTCAGCATTCAAGACATCAGAGTCGCCCTGAACGTAGACAAATGTGTTAATGTGCACATCGGCTTATGGGAGCAGGAAAGTCTGTTTCTATCTAACGGGTTTCCTGCTGCCGGTCCCTGGAGCACGTGTGGGATGGGTAGGATCTGGGCTGGGATCCTGGGTTTGAGGGTAATTGCTCTGTGACCTGTGGCCCAGGGCTTGTCCTCTCGCGTCTGAGAATGAAGACAGTGCACATCTCCGTGGACCATGCAAGTGTCCAAGAGCAAGTAACACAGCATCAGCAGGTCACAGGCCACAAGGAGCTCAGTATCAGAATGAAGAGACACAGGGGAGATGCTCAGTGGATAAAGTGCTTCCCTTACAAGCACCTGAGTTAGGATCTCCAGAACTCACATAAGAAAACTGGATACTGGGCTGGAGAGATGGCTCAGCTGTTAAGGCACTTGCCTGCAAAGCCTAACCACCTGGGGTCACTTCCCCAGTACCCATGTCAAGCCAGGTGCACAAAGTGGCGCATGCATTTGCAGCTGCTGGAGGCCCTGGCATACGAGTTCTCTGCTTTCTTCTCTCTCTCTCTCTCTCTCTCTCTCTCTCTCTCTCTCTCTCTCTCTCTCCTTGTAGATAAATAAATAAAAATACGTTTAAAAAATAGCTGGGAACTGTTGTCGTGTTCATGTCTATAAGTCCAGCCTGCCTAGTGTGAGAATTGCCTAGAAGCTTACAGGTCAGCTCACCTGGTGAACAGAGGTGAAGAATAAAGTGAAGAGATCCTGTCTCAAGGTGGAAGGCGAGGACCGACACTGGAAGTTGTCATCTGACTGCCACATGCGTGTTCACACTATGGATGCAGACACCCCAAGAAGAGACACAAAAAGTAGAGGTGTACATTACTAGTAAAGAAGCCAGTCTGCGAGGGCTGGAGGCTGTGAGATTACGACTAGGTGAGGTGACACTTTGGGACAGGCAGTAAAGATGAGACAGCCGACTATGGTTTCCAGGGCTCAGGAGGAGGGTGAGGGATGGCGGCATGTGTAGATAGGTTGAGTGTCATAATTACAGCACAAAATACCAGGTCAGAGTAAGTCTACTTGCAAGTTTGCAAGGTGTTTATATTTTATGTGAAAAGCGGCCTATTAAATACACTAAATAAACTTTTCCAGCATCACTGGGATTTATGAAAACAGAAGGTCAGTGTAACAGGGAAGATGCAAACAGTACCATCAGTCCTCTTTTCCAAATTGATCCTTATAAGTGTTCACACTCATGGCAAATCTGAAATCTATAATTTACCCAAGAATGGGCCTGGAGTAATCGCCAGGGGGAGGTCATATGGTGGGCCATCAAACGTGTCAATGAAGTAAAGAGACTGGATGAATATGGAATCTTTTCTCTGAACTATAAAAACAGTGTGATATCCCCAAACCCCACATATTCAGAACTTGAATAGCAAATAACCTAAATAACCATGGACCAAAAAAATCACCAGAGAAAATTATATTGCCCATAATGGTGATGAAAGCACATTGAATTTTATAGGGCAGTAATTGAGATGGATCAGGAGGTGGTGGAAGCAAAGATTTCAGGGAAACTGAGGCATTAAGTGTTCATGTCTAAAACAGCAGCAGTATAAATTTAAGTTTCTTTAGAGAAATAGAAAGGAAGTTAACCCTAAATATGGAAGAAAAAAGACGTGAAAGAGAAGAATTGGAATCAATTACAGAGGTCACCGGGCATGGTGAATTTGTGTAGAATTTGACAACTTGGCTTGAAGCCTTATAAAGAATGTAAACATCCAGAATATTAACATTAATCTTGGGGGGAAAAAAGCAGGTTAGCAAATTATTAACTTTCCAAACTTATGATCACACTAAGATTCTTGAGTGTCATTCTGATATAGTAGAAAGGTGGTGTTGTGGTCAGCTTTCTTGTTGCTGCGCAGATAGAACCCAAGCAAAGGCAGCTTGTGGAGGAATGGATTTATTTGGCTTACGGACTCCAGGGGAGACTCCATCCTGGCAGGGAAAACGAAGGCATGAGCAGAGGGCTGGACATCACCTCCGCCACAGCACTGCAAACAGCGGCAGGATGGTGTGCCAAACTCTGGCAAGGGGGAGCTGGCTTATAACCCCCATAAACCCGCCCCAACAACACAGCTCTAGTGAGGTTCTAATTCCCGAATTGCCATTAGCTGAGGATCGATCTATCAGAACACATTCATTGGTTTGTGGGGGGACATCTGGATCAAACCATGACAGGTGGGTTATTGAACTAGGGACAGAGAGGCCTAAGAATAGTTTTTAAATTTTGTAAAGAATAGTTCCATTGTAGAAACATACCACACCTCCCGTATCCATCCCTCCGTTGGACACCTAGGGGGTTCTGTAACTGAAGTATTGTAAATACTGTGCATTAAACTTCTGTGACGTGTTGATTTGAAGCAAGTACCTTAGGGAAATACCCAGGGCTGGTAGAGCTGGGTCTTACGTTAGTTATAGGTGAACTTGTATGTGTGTCTTGCTCACTGACTCCCATGGTGGTTGGAGCTTTTTACCTTCGCACCAGCAGTGTGTGAGGATTCCCTTCATCCACACCCTGACCTGCACACATCCTTCTTAGCCTTGTTAATAACTGCCATTCTGACTGAGATGAAATGAAATCTCAATGCAGTTTTGACTCACATTTCTCAAAAACCAGGCCATTTGCAGTAAAATGAACGTGACTGGAGAGAATCATATTAAATGATTTGAGTCAGTTTTAGAGAGACAAATATTCTTTATTTCCTCTCCTTTGTGGTTCCCAGACTTCTCTAGACAGATAAGATCACGTATGGATGTGTGACGTGCAAGTAGAAGGGAAGCTGTCTAGGGAACAAACAGGAAGGGGAGGGGAGGGGCACGTGCCTAATATACAACGTGTACTTGTATGGAAGCTTGGAAAGAAATGAATTTTAAAAAGACATAGGGGGCTGGAGAGATGGCTCAACGTTTAGTTAAAGGAGCTGGTTTGCACCGTCAGGAGGCCCTGGAATGCCATCTCCCTCTCTCTCTCTCCACCCTCTCTCTCTTACTCTCTTTCTCTCCTCCCCCTCCCTCATATCTCCCCCCTCTCTCATTAGTCTGTTTTCTTTCACTGTTATCATCTTTGCCTCCCATTATGTGTAGATATTATCAGGCACTTGGAGGTCATGGTGAATATGCAAATGACCAAATTCCTATGATACTGAGCATATTGTTGTGTTAATATATGTAATTTTAAGCCAATAATAATAATAATAATAATAAAAGATATTGAGATGGTCAATAAACATGTTAAAACCTGTCTGACATCACTGGGCAAATACAAGACTCAAGACATCACTGCAAAGCCCCCCACGGTGGAGAAGACACTCCTCATTTAGGACTCACATACCTATGAACACTTTGGAAAATATTGGGCAGTTTCTTCTAAAACAAACCTCCATGAGAAGAAGTCACAGGTCTACAAAAACTCCTTTTCAAGAGAGCTTCTAGCACCTTCTCCAAGGCAGCCCCACACTGGGCATGTGCGCCCCGGCAGTTGGACAGGTAAACACAGAGCACCCACCACCTCAACAGCTCATCATGAGACCAGCTGCAGGGACGATGTGAGCTGACCTGAGGTCCTTGAATCGCAGGATGCCGTGGACAGTGATATGTATCGGGGTTGCCTTGAGGGGTGGAGAGGAAGGGGAAATGGGAAATGGAGAACAGGATAGCCTATGAGTTTCAGGATTTGTCTAAACTCTTTAATATTAACCTAAAAATAGGGCTACGAGGAGGCTCTGGAGATGGCTCATCAGATGAGAGAGAGAGCTTGCCTTAAATTAAATCCTCAGAATCCACATAACAATCCAGGCATGGTGGTGCATGTCTGTGACTTTGGTGTGGAAGGGGCAGAGACAGGAGAGTGGCTAGGGTTTGCCAGTCTGGTCAGCCAGCAGGGTGGTGTGAAAGCACAGAGCCCATAGCCTCGGGCAGTTTTGATTACTCTTCCTACTCACTATCCAGCCTGCAGAGCCCTACCGGAGGATTTATGTCACTAGGGCTGACTGTTGTCTGTCTCTCTGCTATGGACGTATGGTGAAGTGAGCCAGCTTCCTCCGCCATGTTGAAGTTCCCCCTGAAATCTGTAAGCTTGAAATAAACCCTTCCTCCCATAAGCTGCTTTGGAGGTGTCATGGTTTGATCCAGGTGTCCCCCACAAACAAATGAATGTGTTCTGATAGATGGATCCTCAGCTGATGGCAATTTGGGAATTAGAACCTCACTAGAGCTGTGTTGTCAGTCGGGTTTATGGGGGTTATAAGCCAGCTCCCCCTTGCCAGAGTTTGGCACACCTTCCTGCCGCTGTTTGCAGTGCTGTGGCAGAGGTGATGTCCAGCCCTCTGCTCATGCCATCGTTTTCCCTGCCAGGATGGAGTCTCCCCTCGAGTCCATAAGCCAAATAAACCCATTCCTCCACAAGCCGCTTTTGCTTGGGTTCTTTCTGTGCAGCAACTAGAAAGCTGACCACAACAGGAGGGGTGTTTGACCAGCAACAAGAATGTGACCACAACAGCCAGTCTTGCTGGAGAACCGTAAGCTTTGGGCTCAAAGAGAGACTGTTTCAGGCAAATAAGGCAGAAAGATAAAAGAAGACACTCATGTCTTCCTCTGGCCTCCACATGCGTGCACACACACGTGCATAGACCACAGACTTACACAGATACTTATAAAAAAGAAAAAGAAAAATATGAGCCATGAACAATATGCAAATTCTAGCCGAGAGGATTCCAAGCACATATCAAAGTGCACTGGTGACAGGTGTGCCTAAATCTTTACTAGTGGAAAGTGCTGATCCCTGCAACCCACATTCACCCAGGAAGCTTCAGACATGTGGGCAGGCAAGAGGAAGCAGAGGTTAAGTTCCCGAGGGATCTCGAGGCTGTGAGCTGTTCCCTGCAGAATTCTTTCAGCTTTATGTGTTTTTGAAACAGTTCGTAATATAGGTTAAGAAAGCAACAGTTTCCTCCAAAGTTTCTTCCTACTGCTTGACATATTCCAAAATGAATTATAGACTTTCTAAATGAAACATTACCACCTCTTACAGTCTTATTGTCTAACATGACCAGTTTCTTGCTTGGTTTAGGACAGGTAAATATTACTATAATTGCAGTTTGCTCAAGGCTTTAAAACCCCAATTGTATTTTGGGACTTATTATGTAAAATTGTTTGATTAAAGGGTTTTGAACAAAATGTATCTGAAATGCAGAGATCTCCTTTATTCAAAGCTTACTCGTGCTGAGGAGCACGGGGCTGGGTCTGTCTGCAGGCTGTCCTGTGGATGAGCGGCGACAGGGCTGACATGTTCTGACACTCCAAAGTTGGTGTTGCAAAAATGTCACCGTGAATGTTGTTAGAGTAAAATTAAAATTAGAATAAAAATAGAAAATCTCAAGGCAAGAGGGAGCTAATTTTTAGTAAAAGGAAATAGAAAAGTAAAATATCAACCCCAGAATGGTATGTTGGTATGCGCCTCTCCCACCTCACCCTGCTCCTATAAGCCTGCCTTTGTTTCCCTGTCATCTTGCATCTGTGGTTAAACACGGTAAATATTTTTTTTAATTTAAATATAAATTTATTGTCCATAATGAGTTACATTATTTAGTGGGCAAACCATGCGTTGTTATCCCAACTTCCCAAAATTCCCCCTCTCCCCTTCCCTGATCAGTTGGATATCCTCCTCCGTGGGCTGTCTGGATTAGTCCTTGTGGCAAGGGATCCTGGATATCCTAGTATTCATCAGGGTTCTCCTGGCCCAAGTGTGTTGTTACTGAAGGGGGCCATGCCTCTGGACAGTCTCCCTCACCACGGCTCTCACAATCTTTCCGCCCCCCTCTTCCGCTCAGTTCCCTGAGTCGTGGTGGGTGAGTATTAAGGCTGCCTTAATGTTGCGAGTTTAGGGGTCCTTGTGTCGAAAATCCTGAGAATGGCCTGGCCGATGGCTTCTACAGATATGGAAAGAATGTGCAGATGCTCTGGTTAATGGATAAAAATTCCCCGAATTGTGATGTGTGTTTGTACTTCTTTAAAAGACCTGCTAGAACTTAGCTCGTGGCTCATTGCCTCTGTCCGGCTATGGATACGCACTGAGCCCTGGGCGTGCCTGGTTACTTTTAATAAAACCCTTTGTGTGTTGCAGAGGAGAATTGGTCAGAGTCTTCTTTTGAGTCGGGGGTCCGGGGTCCTAACAATGTGACTATGTGGCTTGCGATTGTGGTAAAACCACTTATAAATCTTTGATTGGTATTACCGTCAAAATTTGAATGTGCCTGTAGATATTATAGATGCATGACGACGAATCCTAAACTACACAGTTTCTCAATTTAGTAAAGTAAATGATTTGTCATAACTTCGGGGCAATATGAAATTTTCATTTAAAATTTACCTCCGAATACAAATAATGAACTAGCCGATGTTTAATACATAATCCGTCTCCAGCCATGTCAAAAGAATCGTTGACACAATAAACTTCCCAAAACTTTAATTTTGTTAGTTAAATAGGACTTTCCTTCAAAGAATAAACTGACTCACTATCTTTAGGACCTGGTGATGTTGATATACAACTTGCATTATTTAATTATCTGCAAATTTCCTTTGTAACCATTTACATGTGACTAGCTGTTGATGTATACTTCAGTACACAAGAATTTTCACAATACAAAATGCACAAAATTAAATCAGAAAAAAGCCAACCAACCCCACTGACTCTCAGCTCAAGGTACCTTGGGCAGCTCCCCATGGTTTTTTTTTTAATATATATTTATTGTCCATAATGAGTTACATTATTTAGTGGGCAAACAATGCGTTGTTATCCCAAATTCCCCAATTCCCCCCCTCCCCATCCCCGATCAGTTGGATATCCTCCTCCGTGGGCTCTCTGGATTAGTCCTTGTGGCAAGGGATCCTGGATATCCTAGTACTCAGCCTCGTCTTCCTGGCCCAAGTGTGTTGTTACTGATGGGTTAGAGAGTTCTGAGAGGTATTTTA
>PVHP010052900.1:0-10956 GCA_004024765.1 Zapus hudsonius
AGCCTATAATCCAATATCATCCAGAGCCATTCCTCCATGTATGAGAGTCAGGTTGTTGAAAACTCATCTGCTTGTTTCAGGATAGTTGAACTGTGCATGCGGCCAGTTACCAGTCTATACTTTTGGAGTTCTGTTTTAGTGAAAGTTTTAATGTCTATTCTCATAGACAAAAGTCACGAAAACATCTCCTCTTTAAAGAGAAAGAAATAGCTATGCCCTCAGAGTATTTATGTGTTGAAGAGAATAGTAAGCACTTGTATAAATAGCTTGTTGAATTCTCAAAAGAGCTTGTGCTGTTGGAACTATTATCATTTACCTATCTGGAGATAGGAAATAGACTTAGAGAGGCCAAGTGACCTGTCCTGCTGACCCCTGGGGCCTGGATCCCGAGTGGCCACGGCCAGGCTCCTTCGAGCAAAGCTTCACACGCAGCCTGGGGAGCGGATGTTCAGTTGTCCTCTGGCAAAGCAGGGTTAGTAGAGGCCACGGCACATAATATAATTGTAGAGTATACAAAATTGCTCAAAATAATTTTCCAAAGTTATGTGATTTCAAGATTTCATAGGAAGGCTAAGATGAACTTTTTATTCATAATTCTGACTCACAATAAAAAGGATAGAGATGGGCTATTTCTTGTGAGGCTGGAAGTTCTGAAATACTTGATGTTTAAGGTCTGAGAGCTACTTTTGAAAAATATTCTGGCTTTGCCCCTTTTACATTCTGGCTTTGGTATTATTATTGTGGATGGTATTTGGTAAATTAAATTTATTTAATTTTATTCCCTTGTTTGAAAAATAGCTTTTTATTATCTGATACCTAATGGAGCCTTTGGAACAGTGGACTGGACCATGGGTCACACAATTCTTATAAAGGCTTTTATAATGTGTAATTACTCTCTTCTCTCTGTCCCTCCCCTCTTTTTCTTTCTCTTCCTCTTCCTTTACTGCAATGGTATCCACGCATGAACACTGGGGTCAGAACATACAATATCTTTTGACTGAATTTATGCTAAGTAAAAGTGAACATTTGGCTGAATGCATGGAATTTCTATGTCTTGTTAAAGATTAACTATGAATAAATTTGACATAAATTTGACCAGCTATTTCCTTGGCATAAGTAGATGTTTTGATTAGACTAAAATAGCCTGTACATCATAAAATGGAGGGGAAACCAAAGTCATTAGAAATCTTAGGATTCAGCTCTTGGAGGCAGAGGCTGGGAGTTCAAGGCCAGCCTGGGACTGCAGAGTGCTAGGTCAGCCTGGGCTAAAGTGAGACCCTAACTCGAAAAAACAAAGTCATAGGATCTCCACACCATAATCTAGCAGGTGCTAGATTAATAAGACAGAAGATAATTACTTAAAGTAAATTTACAGAAACTGAGTTGGAAAAACTTAAAAATCTATTAAATTTAGTAAAACATCATTTTGATAAAGTATGATAAATGCTTATGTAAATTATAGAATGATATTAAGAGAATAATGATTTCTTCAAATTTAGATGATTATTTTGTACTAATTAGCAAATTTTGAACTGACTAAAATAAAAAATTATAAGGTATCTTAATCAATTATGAATGCATATAATATCCATAAATGTATACTTTAAAGTCAATAAACAGATTTTTTTAAAAAACATGGGATTTCTTTGTTTATAATAGTTATGTTGATAACATTTTAAAAACTTGTTTATTTTGCCACAATTTAGCATATATATATATATTTCTTGTTTTTTTTTTTTTTTGAGGTAGGGACTCTCTCTAGCCCAAGCTGACCTGGAATTCATTATGTAGCCTCAGGCTGGCCTCAAACTTACAATTCTACAAGTATCCCCTGAGTGCTGGGATTAAAGGTGTGCACCACCATACCAGGCCATTTTTATAATTTTGAAATATGACATAGCAATCAGTAGCCAAATATTGCATTAATAATTTCCAAATACAGTTCTTATTTCGCAAATCTATCTTTGGAGATTTATAAATTACTTAATTTTAAAAATGTCTTTACCATTTTAATTATGAGTATTAAATGCAAAAGTTTTTATGTAACTTCTATTCTTCTGCACTAAAGATTTCCACAATTCCATTTATTCTTTCCTGTTTCTTTTGTGTTTGGGGGGCTTCTCAGATTGCTATATTATAATTGCTTCTTATAGAAAAGAAAGATGAAGTATTTATTGAGTCTTATTTTGGTAAGATTTATTTGGATAAATCTGATTTATTTGGATGCTTCTGAATGCCATTCCTATTACTTCAAATTTTAGTTTCTTTTAGGTTTTTTTCTTCCATTGATTTCTCAGGTGGAATGTATGTTCATAATAAGGTATAAAGGCAGGGCTTTAAAAATAGAATTTTTTTTAAAGTTCCCCGAGTCTTATTTGTATTCCAAGTTGTATGCCATTGGCTGGAATAATAGTTTTCATATGTGCAGCCCTTGACATCCTTTTCCAATTGAAGCTGACTTCATTTAAGAAGTGTGACGCCCTCGTATAAGTCTGGGTCAATTATAAGCCTGAGAATTCCAGTTACAGTGATGAGTCAGGTTACAGCTCTAGATCTTGGATCTTCCTATTCATATATATTTAGTGGCATCTAATTTATTCCTAGTTACCACATGCAGTCAGCTTTTACCACAGATCAACAAAGGTGGAAACATTCTTATTATAACTGTGTCTACAGCTATCAGCCATATCATGGCTCTGATAAGCATTTCTCCCTGGCTTCTACCATATTGGAATCCCATGGCTACTATTAAATCAGAATCTGGATTCCTTTGGAGACTCCATCCTCATTACCTATGGGCTACAGAAGACAGACTTCACAGAGCTTTCCAAGAATGCTGTTGGCTCCTTTAGCAGCACATCAGGAGATCCTTGAGCAAGTGTGTCCCTTGAACCCCCCAGGAATTGTGCTCTAAGCGTGCTGTGCAAAGAAGATCCAGGCCAGAGGGCTCAGGGATTTTGAACTCTGGAGAGGAAGGGACTTGGGCTCATGTCATTTAAGTACAAACGATTATAATCCAAGCTTCAGTGATTCTACCTAGCAGACTAGGACTGGAATTTGTCTCTGATGATACATTATATTCCGAATCCCAGATTCTTATTCCCGTTAATCTACTTGCTCCATTCTAATTTGCTATTCGTGCCCAGTCACCTTTAGGCATGCTCCCAGATTGGTGCCCAGATTCTGCAATGTTGTTTAGGCTTGAGGGCTATGTCCCTTGGGTCAGGCTCTCTTCTTTGCTTGTGCTGGGACCCAGCTTTCTTTGGGAGGTTGGGACAATGGTGAAGGTGGGGAAAGGCCCTTGGAAGTAGCATTTTCTTGTTGGTCAATCGCCCCTGGTAGAGAAGGGGAAGGAAGGGGGAGCAGCTTTTTCCGGTAAGAAAAGTACAGGAGACCAGGGACCCCAACTGCTCAGCCTTGCCTGGTGTGCCCTGTCTCCTTATCTCACTTACATTTCCCTGCGGTACTCTGACCTCACATGCCAAGATCACACGTCTGTCGCTGTTGCAAATCCCCAGTCCCTGCATTTAGGCCCTCCACTAGATTCTCTGCAGCTATTGGCAATAGGGCACTATTTTGAAGTTGCACTAGCAGCTCTCTGATTTGACGTTTTTACTGTGAATAAGCCCTGACAAGACAGTTTATGTCACAGTTCTCCGCACAGCCAGCAAGTGCACCTCCACCTGATCTCAGAGTTGATTTTTCCATCCCTACTCTTCGGTGTCACGCTGATACTTTGAGAGATTATGGCACTACTGGCTGGCACTGAATCTCCGTGTCCCTCCCTCTAACACCCAGTAAGATTATCCATGTGACAGTCCGCTTTGCAAACAACCCCATGGGAAAATCCAGCTTTCAGGTTCTATTTCTGAGCACCTGGTCTGGTACCGTTGACCACAAAATGTTTGTTGCAGAATGATTATGCAACAAGTGATCATATAGCAAACCTGGACTAGAACACATTTTATAGAGAAAAACCTGAAAGATTCGAGTAAGATCTTCAGGTTAGACGATAGCATGAATGCTCATTTTTCTTATTTTCAAATCATGCATGGCTGTTTGCGTCTTTACCCTTGTGTTTAGGAAAAAAGAAAACATTCTGAATTATATAGAGGCGGCATCTGGCATAAAATTTATTCTAAATAATTTAGAAAAAGTATCCATAATTACAGAGAAAGAGTGACAGAGACACAACATGTATAAGGTCATCAATCATCGAAGGGACAGGCATAAGAGTTCTTTAGATTAGCTTTTCTTTCTTCTAGATGTTCACAATAGTTCAAAAATGTTAAATTATGTAAGAAAAGCGTGATAGAAAATGTTGGAAAAGGAAACTAAGACCTGAGGAAAAGTAACACTTTCCGAAGTGGGAAGCTACCAGTTCCAGGTAAAAAGATCATGTTGGCTGAGGGTTCACAGAACTCGGCAAGTCCGAGATCATTAGAGCCAGTGAGTGACGGCAACGTGGGACAGCCGGAAGATCTTTTCGAAATAAATTGCCTTATTGTCTTCTCTTAACTTGCGTGTTAAAAGGCTCCCAGAAGCAAATAATAATAGACATTGAGTAGACTCACTGTGGGAAGTACCGGTGAGAAAAGTGAGAAGCATAGAGTGTGGAAGTCATCCACTCACCTCCATGTCTGCGGAGGGAGGGAAAGAGGGGGAGGACAGACCCATCTGTTTCAATGAAGTTTCAATGAAGCTTTGAAAAAGTTACTAGAAAGTTCTGGAGCCAAAAGCCGTCCCCTGGAGAAGACCTAGGTATTTTAGAAGTGGGTTTTCCTGCTGAACACAATGACTCCTTGGGGTGAAGGAAGCAGAGTCTTCACACAGGTCCTTGGGGGCAACCTGGAGGAAGGGGGGGTCTTCACACAGGTATGTTGATTGGTGCCGCCAGTCGGTCATATTTCCCACATTTGAAGTTATGATAGGTGCACTTTCATACCTTGCACTGGCCACCAGGTAAGTCGTGTAAGGTGGGTCCAGTTCGTGAAGTTCACTTTACTAGAGAAGTTGGAGTGGATGGGGCAGAGTGGAGCTGCAGAGACAATCTCCAGCCCACAAGTCAAAAGAAGAAAGGCATAGAAGAAAGGAAGGAAGGAAGAAGAAAAGAAAGAAAAATTCCAATGTAGAGCTCTTGAAGACAATTTGCGTGACTGTCCTTAGAGGTCTGTACAATTGAGAGGTCGGGTAAAGCACAGCCAGTGATTTAAAAAAATTTTTTTATTGTCCATAATGAGTTACATTGTTTAGTGGGCCAACAATGAGTTGTTATCCCCAATTCCCTGCTGCCCTCCTCTCCCCAATCCGCTGGATATCCTCCTCCGTGGGTCGTCTGGATCAGTCCTTGTGACAGGGGACCATGGAGAGCCTAGTACTCAGCCCGGTCCTCCTGGCCCAAGTGTGTTGTTCCTGAGGGGTGCCATGCCTCTGGATAGTCTCCCCCACCACAGCTCTCACAATCTTTCCTCCCCCTCTTCCGCTCAATTCCCTGAGTCGTGGTGGGTGCTGGCACACACCAGTAGGATATTGCTGAAGAGGCGGAGGTAGGAGGATCAGGTGTTCGAGGCCAGCCTGGGCTACACATTTTATGCCAGTGATTTGCACTGAGGCTTGGAAAGGAAAGAGGGAAAATGGCCCAGGGTTGGCAGTGATCAATTCTGGGGTTGGGTTGAGGGTAAAGACCAGAGATACCCTGTGAGGCATGGCTGGAACCCAGAGAAGAGATTGCATAGGAAAACTTAAAAGCTATCAAGAGGGCTAAGATTTAGAACCCACGTGAGGTCAGCTTCTCTGACTTCAAGGAACGCACTGTGCTCAGGAGAACAGTGGAAGCCTGTGACGGATGTGGAATGCCACACAGCCGAGAACATTCTCAACTTACCAGCATCTGCTTTGCCAAGAGGCCTAGGGTAGAGCAGCGGTCCATCTGGGACAAGCAGGAACAGGAGTGAATCGATTAAGATCCAATCTCTCCTTTCCTAGTGGTTGGAGAGATGGAGAGTCCTTCTCTCTCTGGGAACAGCCTGGAGGTACAGGGAAACATGGACACGGCAGAGGTCAAGGCTGAGCTCAAGTATGACTCCGCCAGCGCTATGCCTCCAATTCAGGACAGAGCAAAGCCGAGCCTTGGATGCAGGACAGGTGACCGCTGAGCCTCAAACATGAAGAATGGATTTAATTTAGAGTTCTGTTTGCCATCCGAGGAAGTCTGAAGGAGAATGAAAATTACTGGGCTTCAGAGCAAATGACTTAGAGAGGTGGTAAACTGAAGTTTCTCGAATCTTCCACCAGGGCCACTTAAGAGTGTTCTAAGGTCTCTCCAGGGGACTGAACACAATGAGGACCGGGAGTTGAAACAAGAAGAAAATGAGTCATGCTTTCCAGTAAGAGACAGTTAAAGGGTGAAGGGGGAGTGAAAGCAAGAGATGTTTGAAGTGTGTTTCTTCCATAAAACCAGCCTTGATAGTATTTCTAAATTCAGACCTCTTGTAAAAACTCAGATGGACAGAAAAATCCTCCGGCCTTTTGTTCCTTCAGTTGCACCATCATAACAACAATGGATCATCTCATTTCTAAGGTTTTCTCTCCTTATTTTGGAGAAAAGAGAAAAGTAAGCAATTTTTAAATAACAAAGTTTATTATAATTTAATACTATAATTTTGAAAATTAGCACCAGTTTGTCAGCTCTGTAATAATGAAAAAAGGACCATCCAGTCAAAATTTTCTAAAACTTAACTGACAGATGAGAATTGCAAAATGTTAAAATGACTTCGTGTCCTAACAAAAATACCTTAGAAAATTTATAGTTCTGAGGTTCTATTCATGTTTTTTGAAGAAAACAATATCATGTAACACACTTGCTTCTGATTATAATTCTTTTTTTTTTTTGGCCTTATAAAAGATTTTTTTTTGTCAAATTGCCACCCGTAAATTTTTTTAACTGAGAACGTCATTTATCTGATGGTAAATACAGAGGGCTTTTCTTTCTTTAAAAAAAACACTTTATTATCAATAATTAGATTGTATGAGTAAATTTCCCCTCTTTCCCTCCTCTCTGTCCCCACCCCACTGGGGACCCTCCTCCATGCACAAGAGGTCGCCAGCTTCTTCCCCCCTTTGTGTGTTGTTACTGAGGGTTGCAACATCTCTGGATATTCTCTCACTGGCTTTTCTACTGAGGCTGTCTCTCTTCACCCAAACGCCAGTGCCCCTCCGGGTAGCAGCAGTGCTCCTTCACTTTTGCTGCTGGTACAAAGCACAGTGTCTGGGAAACAAGGATTCTTGATGAATGAGTGGGAGTGACCACAGAGGCATATGCGGGAATCTGATTGGACTGTATTGTCTTCTCTAGTTTGTTCGGGGTTTGATTTGTGGATTCATCACTACAATAATGTTTAGTATAGGTAGACTGTGAGTCACTTTGTCGTCTCCATGACGACCATACCTGAAAGTAACAGCTCAATGGGAAAAAGTTGATATTGTCATGGATTCAGAGAGATTTCAGTCTAGTGTAGTGGGGAGGCTTGGAGGAGGGGCATGTGGCAGAGATCAGAGCAGGAACTATGGCTTGACCTTCAAATGTCTACCCCCATGACCTTCTTCCACTGGCCAGGTCACACGCACCCCTTACAGGTTCTACAACCACCAAACAGAGCCGCCAATCAGGGAATAAGCCATGCTGGGGAGACATTTTCATTTAAACCATAACATAAATTAGAGTTTTAATGGTAACTGCAATATTAAATGCTCTGAATAAAAAAAAGTTTTTTGATTTTGTAATTAATTACAAAAATGTTATTTTAGCTGCTATTATAACTTTATATGATGTGTGTCACCGCAAGAAAGACAACTTCGTTTTCATAGAAAATAAAGCCAGAGCAGATGTCACCAGTCATGGAGAAATCCCAAACCTTTCCATTTAGAATATTGAATCAGTCAATGAGTTTCATCAATGAAGTAATTGGTGCAATTTATACAACAAGAAAGTTTTAAAATTCTTGTTTGACTTTACTGATAAAATAATCCTGACTTGACCCAAATACTAGATACTTATTGTTTTGTGTGGATTTATAACCCTTGTTTTGATACAAAATAGTGGGGGAATATTGTGGAATTTTTGTGTATAGAACATTCAGATTTTTTGAGCTATTGAATTAAAAAATAACATAAATAACAATTTTTAGCAATTAACAATGTATTATAATTTGAGGCATGATTTGATATTGACATTGCTACAAATATCATAAAAATATTATATATAAATATTCCACAAGCTTTTTAACCATGTTGACACTTACAAACCATTTTAAACAAATATAACATTCACTGTCTTTGGTTTTTATGGTCTTTATCCAAAGCTGATAGTATTAACCAATAAAACAATCTAAAAATATTTGAAGATGTTCCTGGCTGGAGGTGTCACCTAGGCAGGATCCTAGGGTCCAGCCCAAAAGTATCTCTGGGTGTATGTGAAATTCTCGCTATCCATGTGCAAAGAGCAGTCTGAGCTCATGCCTGGAATTCCTTCTGGTTGATAGTTGGAGGTGCTGGATGGATTTTTCTCTCTCTGCTAAGATCTGTGAAAGAAGGCCAGCCTCTTTGGCCATTCTGGAACTTCCCCTGGATCTGTTACTGTAACAAATATTTTCCTCCCCAAACTGTGCCTGGTTTGGAGATTCATCCCAGCAGCGTGTCGCGATGAGAGATTTGTTACCAGGGTTGGGGAGACACTGCTAAGATAAATCTGACTGTGTGGATTCTGGTCTTCTGGAACTTGTGAGCTGGAGGGATGGACATAGATTTGGCACTTGAAATTGAAGATGCCTTCCAGAGCTGTAAGCCAACTTTTATAGACTATTCTGGTGAGAATTTGGAAATGCTAAGTGAAGAGAGAATTGCATTTGGAGGCTTGGCTTGTGAACTTTCTAAGGGGAAGGAGAGGCTGCAGAACACTTTAATGGAACTTTGTACCTGGACCACAGGGTGTGAAGGGAAGATACAGCTCTATCAGAGCCTGGGAAAATGTTTCACACGGGATCTTACCCAGGATAACACCGCAAAAGCACCTGGGAGGATGATTTAGTATCTGAAGGATCCTATCTCTGATAAGGCCAGCCCAATCCACATTTACATGGTCACCTATTGTCCCTCAATAGACAGCTCCCTAGGGAGGCCCAGGCACAAGCAAACTTTACCTACAGTCCTTAAAAGAGCCTGCAGAGAGCTTTTCCACGGACATGACTTGAGACCCGATATGTCTGTCCACTCTCCACTCCTTGCTGAATAAAGGAATCCTTGTCTGAGTGTGTTCGAGTCCCATGCATCTTCTGCCTCAATTTCCTTATAGGGTGGATGTGTCCTACTGCCCATGTCCAAGGAGTTTGACGGAGGTTTTATTTAAGTAATGGACTGTGGTACTTGGCTATGGATATGGAACCGAGAATTTAAGATTTAAAGTTGGAAAAACCTCAAAGCAAGTTTAATTTACTAGCACAGAGACAGGCTTTTGATTGTGGCCAGACTGCTTTACATTGAAACAATGGAGGGATGCCTGAGGTGCTTCGACTCAGGAAGGACTGACTGATGGGCTGTGAAAACTCTTTTGAAAGGAAATCACTCTTCAAGGTTTATTTTGTCTCTGGATTAACAACATGGCCATCTCCTGCGTACTTGGTGTTGCTTTTGGAAGCATGAGAAATGCATACGTGGAGTGGGTCATGAAGGGTCCACAGCTCCAGGGGACACTGCTGAGTTACAGAATATGGAACATGGTATGAAGTCCCTGGCTGGCCAGTAAAGCCATTGGAAGGTGGACCGTGGTTGGCAATGGAGACTTGAAGACGTTTTGGACAGACCAGGACTGGGCAAAGGCTACCATGGAGTGCTGTTGGCTCGGGATGAAAGTTTTCCCAGCTGCTCAGCCAAGCTGGAGGGACTGAATGGGAAAATCTGGAGACTGTCTGTCACGGGTTGGGATATTAGATTTAAATTACAGGTGTTTGATGTTTGCTGATGTTTGTTGAGTTTGCATTGGCCCAGTTTTCCTTGTTATGCCTCAGAACAGTTGGAAATGTTTACTCTGTGCCATTATATGCTGAAAGTTTTAATTTTACAGAATTTACAGTTAAAAGACAATCTTAAATCTCAGATAAGACTTGGGACTTTGGAATAGCTTTAAAGTTGATAAAGTCTGTAGGGCCTGTAAAGTTGGACTGAACCTAATATAGATAGCTATAAATCTATTGGGGGCCAGGGGTAGATTGTGGTAGTTTGCATGGATGTCCCCAATAGATTCAAGAGTTTACCAGTTTTTCCCCAGCTTGTTGGCTGGAGGATGTGTCACCTAGGCAGGATCCTAGGGTCTAGCTCTAAGGTATTTCTGGGGTGGATGTGAAATTCCAGCTCTACAAATGCAAAGAGCAGTCTGAGCTCAGGCCTGGAGCTCCTTCTGGTTGATAGTTGGAGTGTGCTTGCTTTGGAGGTGCTGGATGGGTTTTTTTTTTCTCTCTGCTTGGATCTGTGAAAGGGGGCCAGCCTCCTTTTGCCATTCTGGAACTTCCCCTGGATCTGTACTTTAATAAATATTTCCTCCCCAAAATGTGCCTGGTTTGGGTTCATCCCAGCGGCATGTGGCTGACTACAACACCTTCCTTTACACAGACAAAATAGTGTCATTTTAATTTCTGCTATAAAGCATGAACTGAACTTAATGTGAATACTTGAACAAAGGATTTTGTATGGAGCTAAAGATTTAAAAGTATATAAGATGATTATTAATTTTTTACTTCTTTTGGAGCATGTGAAAAACTAGAATATCATAGTTTCCTCCTTCCTTCTTGCCTACTCAACCTCCTTCTCCTCCTATCCTCTCTTCCACCCTCCCTCCCTCTGCCTCTCCCTCCCTCCCTCCCTCCTTCCCTTCCTTCCTTTCTTCTTTCCTTCCTTCCTTCCTTC
>PVHP010052901.1:0-10969 GCA_004024765.1 Zapus hudsonius
GCCAGCATTCATGGCTCTCTGTTTCCTGACTGTGCTGAGTATGATGACCTCATTGTGAGGTACTGTAACTTGGAACTGTAATAAACCCTTCCTCCGCTAAACTGTTTTTTGTCAGGCACTTTATCCTAGCAATGAGGAACTAAACTAACACAGGGATAGGGAGGAAGGCAGCACAAGTCATAAAAGATGACTTAGGGAAAGAGAAATACAGAACCGTGGGAAAATTGAACAGGGCTTCCTAGGAGAAAAGAAGCAACTCTGATGGCCTTAGGGGATGACAATAGCGAATGGCCCACAACCTGCATTCAAGTCTCATCTTGGCTTTTCATCAGCTGTGTGACCAAGCCAAGTCACTTGACTTTGCTGTGCCTCCTTTCCCTCACTGGGAATTCTACCCCAGGAGCGAGGCATTTGTAAATGGGGGCAAACAGAGAGCCACTGCTTCGAACATCCTGGCAATGAATTGAATTCGCACACATAGGCTGCAAAGCCTGCACATAGTAACTGCTCACTAAAAGTTAGCTATTGAGCAGCCGCCCCGTGACCCCCCTGAAGCGGCAGAAAGGAGCTCTCCTTTACTCTCAAATGGGCCTCTTTTCTGCCCGGCTTCACACATTGTAAAAGGCATTCCCTCGTCGGCTCCTCCTGTGCCCACCAATGGGTCTGAGGCCCATTGTAGGAAGGAGTTTGCTGCTGGAAGAAGGAGCAGGCAGATGGCTAACTCTGTGTCCCTTCCCCTGGGAGCCTGCGTCCTGCCTGTGACCATATGAATTCAGTGATCTTAGTGACTTCAGAAGGACCAGCTCTCCAGTGAGCTCTCTGGAGCTCACAGACTTTCCACCACTGAGATGAAGTGAGAAACACAAGATTTTGGGAGAAAGAACTTGGAGGGTTTTTTTTTTTTTTTTTTTTTTTTTGGTGTTTTTTTCAGAGACCAGTTTCTAAAAGCCCTTCTCTACTGTCTTGCTGTTAGGTTTTAAAAAGTCACTGGTAATGAAATGCACAGGAAAGTAAAAACATGCCACACAAATTAGACACCTTTGGGGATTTTGAAAAACTTGTTTGAAGGGCTAATTAAGAAGCTATTAAAATAATTAATAATCATCTGCTTTCCCCAAATTCTTTTCAGTTCAGAAGTGTAAGTGATGCCATTTTTATTTCACTTTTTAAAGTGCAGAACTAACAGGTTCTGGTTTCCCAGGTAATATCTTTTGAGTAGCAGCAGGTCCCTCAACCCCCTGGAAATCTTTTTTTTCTAAACTTTTGGTAATTTTGTTTTTCAAGGGAATCCCATTTGTGGTCTTCCTTTCTGGCGCTGTCTTTTCTGTTCATGCAGAGCGGCCAACGCGGTCAATGCGCCATCGCGGGGTGACTCTGAAGCTCTCTGGGAGAAAACTGTTGTGTGAGTTACAGGAAATTAAAAAATTCCTGCAATACCAACCCACTTCTCAAAGTCAATATGTGGTATCCCAGCATCCACTCGACTCTGAAGTCAGGCCAGAACGATTTTTGAAGAGTAATTTCCAGACTTATAAAGGGTCACGTCGCGTATTGAAGCCATATTCGCTTCTGTGTTTTGTAAATTTCGAACTCATTACTAAACCTCTGTCTCTTCCAACCCCGGGTCTGGCTCGTACCTTGCCCTCATCAATCTGAGCCTTAAAAATGTAATGAAAAATGCCGAAACACGCTCTGCATGTGGAAATGTGGTAAAGCCCCAATTGCTGGGAGCCTGGGGAGGAGCCGGCTCTCCAGGCCTTTCCAGGGTGGTCAGAGAGGCAAAGCCACAGCCCAGCTCCTCATGGCGGGCTCTGGCTGAGTCTCAGCAGGTCCCAAGGTTAACAAACAGGATTCTCCCCTTACTTCTGACCTAAGCCAAGGGCCTTGTCTGCATCCTCAAGATACCAAACTCTTCCTGCTGTGGGGGCCAGACTGAAGACTGAGGCACAGGGTGAAATTCCCCTTCTAGAAGCTTCCTCTGAGATGGGGGCTTCAAGATGAGAGTGGACTGAAGCTGCGGATGCCTTGAGAATGTCATATGTGTCCTATGAACCTGCCATGGGGTTCTGTGATGTTCTACAGGAACTCTAAAGAGGACAAGCAGAGGACTGTAAGGATCTTAGCTTGATGTAGCTTGATGGACCCTCTCCCAAATACACATATAGTCTCTCCCTCTCTTCCTCCTTCCCACTCTCCCTGTCTCTCTCTCTCTCTCTCTCCCCCTTTCTCCTATCACCAGTGTGTTCACACTAAGCTGCTATGATGCAGGTGTGTTCACAGCCCGGTCCCTTCTCCAGGTAGATCGTCATCAGTTTAGAGAGATGGGAAGAGCTCCTCTTTGGAGGCAGGCTGGTTTAGGCTTATAGCCCAAACCCACCATGTCCCAGCTGTATAACCTTGAACCAGTCACTTGATCTCTCTGTGTCCTGGGTCTCTCCCTTGCCAAAATGGAGATAATAATACCGACCTTCAGACCTGTGCAAAATCTTGGGCACATGGTGAGCTGCAGTGGATGGAGGCTGGCTCTGCCAGGGGAAAGGAGACAGGTTCTCCCAATGGGGGCTTCTGGGAATCATTACAGAGTGTCACCCAAAACTCTGGATTCATGGAGGGAACAGCTCTGTTCTTTAACACCCAGCCTGACACCTCCTAATGAAATGTAAATGAGGCCTCTCACAAGCCTGGCATTCACTCAGTGAAGGTGCGATCAGACAGTCACAGACAGGATAGCTGGAGTCTGGTTTGCAGGGAGGTACCTTGGCTGACTTTCTCCTCCCAGGGTGGCCCAAGGTGGGGACTTGTGAGGCAAGGCCCTGTGAAGAGGAATGCAGCCCCATCTGGAGCTAGAGATTCCTCTTCACTGTCCTGCTTATTGTCTTCAAAGCTGCAACTTCTGATGAGCCAACAGGAAGTAGACACAGGCTAAGTTTGGGAATCTGACTGGTGCTGACTCCTGCCTCCCTTGGACTGCGGAGTAAGAACACGGGGAGACAGCCAGCTTACTAGGTAGCACTTGGAGTTTAAAGGAAAGGTGTTTGTGTGACCTACAGGCACAGCGGGACCCTTGCACATGGGATGCAATTCTCTGGCCCCATCAGCTGCCTCACACCAAGTGACTCCCCATCAGACAGGGCCCAGAGAGACTAGGCTCTTTCTCTGATATCACAGAGTCCCAGTGCTACAAGAGCTCAGAACTCATAAGCTACTTCTGGGCTTCTGAATAACAGCAAATCTACCTTTCTCCTCCTTCAAAGAAAGAGCGTCCTGGGTGTTTATGTTAGTAAGCCTTGAGAGGTTACCACTGAGCACAATCACTGTGGTCCTGGCCACATAGTGACCCCATGGCAGATTTCCCCAAGGAAGTACTGGTGAAGCCCACACCAGATGCCTGGAGAGGCTTAACCTGCCAGGAGTTGCGAATAGCTCATACAGAGGTCTCCAGCCTAGAGGAACTGCAGGTATATCAAGAAGGAAAGCTGGTTGAGGTTGTAAGAGCAGGAGGCTGGCCAGGTGGGGCATCTCTAGCAGCTTGTTCTGTGTTTGGGATTGCGGGCACATGTGTAATTGACAGAAAGTGCAATTCATGTACATTTCATTCATTCATACTCAACTCATCAAAATATGGCAGAGAACATCTCAAGCTATTGCAATGCAAGCTATGTCCGTCCACTGTGGCTTCTGATCCCATTTAAGCAGATGTTTTTCTGTCTTTGTCTTGTGTGGGGTATGTATGCATGTGTGTGGTTTCCTATGTGTGTGGGCACATGTGTGTATGAGTGCACCTGTATACACGTGTGTGTGAAAGGTCTACATCCGGTGTCTTCCATAATCATTGCCCACCTTAATCTTTGATTCAAGGAAAGTCTGTCACTGAACCTAGAGGTAGCCATCGAATCCCAGCACTCCTTATCTCTAAATCCCCAGTGCTGGGATTACAGGTGTGTGCATCACACCTGGCATTTACATGGGTGCGAGGGATCTGACTTGGGTTCTCATGCTTTGCACAGCAAGCATTTTATCCACTGAGTCATCTCTCCAGCCCCAATCCTTATGTGTGTTTATTTGTTTTCATTTGTCTGCATCCAGACAGGCTCCTGATGGGGCTGCTGAGGGACAGATCCATTCCACCAAGGGACTCACCAAGTTATTGACCTCTCCCTGCCCAGTTCAGGGTATGTGAAAAATGTGCAAAACTAGTCAGGGGACAATGCCTGGGTCTCTCCTCCCTTCTCTGTTTCTAGATAGTAACAACAGGCTACCTCCCAGAGGCAAGGGTGGGTTTGCGGTAAGGGAGAAGGAAAATCTTGGGGGAAATTCCTCTGAGATTTGGCAAGTGAGTTGGTTGAGGAATTAGTTGTTTAGGACAAAATCACTAGGCTGAGTGGTCCTTTGAACAGCTGGCTTTAGGAACTGTGTGGGCCGTGGCATGAGCCAGGGGAACTAGGATTTGCAGCCGGTGGCTATGGGTTCAGTGGCCCTCTTCCCGGGGAAGGTCCCATGACCTCCTAGGCTGGATAGAGTCTGAACTGTACAAAGTCATGTCCTCCACCCCTACCCCCACCCCACCCTGGAGGTCCCCTGGATTGCCCATGAGTACCTAGGTGTTTATTTTGGCCAGCAAACAGCTGTAATCCCAGCTCTCCTATAGTGAGGTGGGAAGTAGAGACCGGAGCCTGCGTGGCATGTGCAAAGCTGAACAAGAGACCCTGAGAGCCATGGGCCTAGCTGGGAAGTGGCACGCAGGTCTTGCTGTCACTTCAGTGTGCACTCTGGGCTGCCAGGCAGCTGATTGACCCTCACATAGTACTAACACCCCTGGTCCAGGCTCTGCCAGCCACAGTCTATAGTCTGCCAGGCTCACCACTCTCTTCACTCTAACCCCTGTTGTCACTCCTTCCTCATATAGAGGCCAGCCGAAGTCCAAATCCAACAAGCCTTCAGCATGAGATCTGCAAGCATGCTCATTTTGCTCTAGCCACCACCTCTGATCGGTGGTGGCAAGGAGATGATGGGGGAGGGGCCCTGGGGAGTCATTCCCACCTAATGCATCACATGTGCTGAGAGAAGCCAGGCGTCAGCACTTGCAGGTCAGCTCCCAGCCCTCCAGAAGTCCTGGCTCCCAGGCACCTCCATTAAGCTGGACACCTGGGCAGTGAGGGTTCCTTCCATCCAGATCACCATAATGTTTATGCTCTCTCCCAGGCTAACCTCACAACTGAAGACAACTAAGCAGCATCTCTGCTCCCATTTCCCAGCCCAGGAGAGTGCGAGACAGATGGTTCCAGCCCCTAAATCCAACTAAGCACTCAGCCATATGGGCACAGAGGCATCTGACTGTAATCCCGGCTCTTGGGAGGTAGAGGCAGGAAGATTAAGAGTTCAAGGGCAGTCTCAACTACATAGAAAGTTCCAGACCAGGCTGGGCTACATGTGATCTTGTCTCAAAAAACCAAAGTTATAGGCTGGGGAGATGGTTCAAATGTAAGGACCTGAGTTCAAATTTTCAGAAGCACATAAAGCTGGGTACCAAGTAGCCTGCAGCTGAAATCCCAGCTCTCTTCTAGTGAGGTGGGAAGTGGAAACAGGAGCTTGGCATGTGCAATGCTGAACAAGGTGGGAGGTGACCAATTCCAGAGTTTGTCCTCTGACCCTCATACATGCACTGTGGCACATGTGTGCCCGTCTGCACACACACAAACATGTACACACACGTCATACACACACCATATACACAAAGATGAAAGCAGCAATAATAAAATGCTACCAGTCAGCCATGGACACAAACCCCACCTGCTAGCCCAGACAGTACTGTTACCTCCTGTCTCCAGCTAACAGGATGTACAGGGCTGCACATCCAGTCAAACACCTACACTGTGTCAGGCCCTAGAATGACAGTGGCCTGGTAGGGGGAATGAGCCCCTGGGGACCACTGTGGAGAAAGTGGTCTTACAAGTCAGAGAGGCTGCTCTCTGTGGCTGATCAGCTGTGTGACCTTGGGCTAGTGACTTAACCTCCCTGAATCTATTGCCTAACAGAGAAGACAGCCCTAAAAGCAGCCAGTGAAAGTGATGAATGAACTCCCCTTACTGCAACTCTGACTGTTCTCAGCCCCCACCATGACCTTGGTCTCTGCCAGATGCGTTGGAGGCTATAGCAGTGAGAAGCAAAGGACTTGGGTCTCAGGGGTCTCTGGTTCCTTGATCCTTTAAGAACCAGCCCATTAATAAGGCCCCTGAAAGCCTGTTAAGCCAGTGAGGGTCCCCAGACCCTGGGGCCCGTCACTCTGCACTCCCCTTGCTGGGTCCTTTTAACATTCACAAGTGCCAGCCACCTTCATACCTCCCTGAAAATTGTCCTGCAGCAGCGTGCTAGCAACTAGGGGGGCCCTTCAGGAGTGTGGATCACTAGAAACAAGTAGTCCAGGGGCAGGCAGCAGAGCTAGGGGTCATGGGAGCACTCAGATGCATGCCTTGCACTCTGAGAGTGCAGCCAGCCTGGACAGCAGAGGATTTCTTGCCACTCTCCTGGCACCTTGGCCTCTCTGCAGGAGTTATGAGCAGAGGCTGCTGAGGTGACCAGGGCTGCCCTGGAGACCAGGGCTGGGTCTATGCACAGACGTCACCCAGCTATGGACGATAGTAGAGGGGCATTGGTCAGTAGAGACCACAGCCCACACCAGGCCCTGGGAGGAAGAAGGCTGACAGCTCTTCCTGGTCCACCAAGTACTCACCAGTACTCACCATGCACAGCCTTGGACCTGTTTCCTCTTGTGCAAAATGAATCTCCTGAGACCCCCTTCATGATGCTGACAGGAGAGTGAAGTGGGGACCATCCTGCACTCTGCTGAGATGGGAGATACAGTCACACAGGAGGCAGCCTCGGCCACATTTCAAGTCCATGTCCCCAACTCCCATAGAATTGGCCTTGGACACATCCCTGGATGTCATAGAGTCCTCCCTCACAAGCTACACACTGAAATGACCCATCTTCCTCCCCAGCCTGATTCTCACAGACATCCCAGAACTGGGGACAGGGTGACCCCCATCCTCTGGCCCCAGTCTGTTCCTCACAGGCATCCTAGAACTAAGCACAGGCAGTCCCATCCCCCAGACAACAGAGCCAAGTCTCTCTAACCCCTGCTCCCCTTCTCCCCTGTCACCAGCCCTTTCCTATACTTCAGCTGATTATCAAATTTTGTCACCTCACCTACTGCTCATGTCCAAGCTGGCCCCCTCTTCCCTATGGCCCATGCCCACCTCTGCCACGTTCTTGTCACCACCTCCTGGAGCCATGCTTACACCGCCCCCCCTCCCTGGTCTCCTGGCCTCTGATGAGACCCCTGGCATCCAGATCCACAGAGCTGGTGACAATAACCGTGGGTACATGTTTGTGTGTGTGAATATGGACACACATGTGCCACAGTGCATGTGTGAGGCTCAGAGGACAAGCCATTACAAGAGCAGCTAAGGCCCTCCTGCTTCCTCTGTGCTGGAATGAGCTCACTGACATCAGCCATGAGAGGCTGAGTCAAAGTGCCACCACCATCCCCACTCTGCAGATGAGGACACTGAGGCACAGCATGGTTGAACATAGAGCTGAGGCCTCATGTGCCATGTGGCAGAGCTGGGTGTGAGTCCAGGCAGTCACTTCTGGCTTCCCTAGTTCACACCCTCAGTGGCCGTCTTCACAGTCACTCATTGGGTAAACTTCGCATTGGAACATGAACCTTCACACCCTAGGGATCCCCAGCCAGATTCTCCAGAAATGCTTTCAGGCCCTTTGTGGGACCCTGCTGAGAGGCATGGAGGACATAGGGTTAAAGGGAAGTGAGACTGGCCTGAAACCCCCATACTCTCACCCTGAGACCAGCAGGAGTTCGGCTGACTCCTTCCCTCCCAACCTCCAGCCATTGGGCAGGCCCCAGCAAACCCTGATAAGTCCAGGCAATTCAAGGCCTGAGTTTACTGGAGTTCACATAATTCAGCTATAAGGTAATAACAAGGCCCAGGTAACAAGAAAGTCCTTCTAGCTTATCTATGCAGCTGGCCCCTGCCAATTCTTTCATGAGACATCCACAAGCCACCCTGCCCCTGCCAATCCCCTTGCCGCTTATCCCCCTGCCTCTCTTTTTCCCTCCTAGATAAAAACACCTTCCCCAAACTAATAAACGAGCTGTTCACTGCAACTGTCTCCCTGGTGGCTATACCCATCTGCTCAACACTGTCCCAAGACTCTGTTCACCCAGATCCATGGATAAAAAGGGGGTTAGTGTACAATTACTCTCCAAGTAACCCACGGATCACAGCCCTCAGCCAGGGCTGCAGGCAGGCTTCACCACTGAGCCACAGATACTTGGATACTTCAAGGCCTCTGAGCCTCTCTCCATGTGCTTTCCTCAATCTTGACACCTTTCCTGCTCAGCACTGAAGACTCAGCTCCAGTATGGAAGTATTGCTTAGTGATTAAGGCACTTGCCTACAAAGTCTAACAACCCAGGTTTGATTCCCCAGTACCCACATAAAGCCAGATGCACAAAGAGGTACATGTATCTGGAGTTCATTTGCAGAAGCTGGAAGCCCTGGCACACCCATTCTCTCTCTGTCTCTGTCTCTCTATCTCTCTCTGTCTTCACTCTCTCTGCTTACAAATATTTTTAAATCTTTTTAAAAATATTTTTATTTGTTTATTTAAGAGAAAGTGAAAGAGAGAAAGAGGCAGAGAGAGAGAGAGAGAGAGAGAGAGAGAGAGAGAGAGAGAGAGAGAGAGAATGAACACATCAGGGCCTCCAGCCACTGTAAAGGTACTCCAGACACACATGTGCCACCTTGTGCATTTGGTTTTACATGGCACTGGGAAATTGAACTCGGGTCCTTCTGCTTTGCAGGCAAACATCTTAACTGCTTAGCCATCTCTCCAGCCCAATAAAAATATTTTTAAAAATATTAAGCTTCCCCTGACCTCCCACCCCACTGAGCCCTGTGCCAAGTCCACAGAGCACTCTGTGGTGTGGTCCTTGCCTCTTCACCTGTCTCCTATCACACCATGAGGTTCTAGGAGCAGAGATTCTGGGGTTTATCTTTGTGTTGCCTACATCTTGCATAGGGGTGAAGGAATAAGCAGGAGACTCTCCAAGTTCACAGAAGCAGCTTCCATCAGTGTGATCCTGAAGCAAGGATTCTGAGCCCAACTGCTCTAGACTAGATTCTTCATTTTGAGCTGGATGACACTGGACAAATTACTTAACCTCTCTGAGGCCCTGCTTCTTCATCTGTAAGAGGACTTCCCTGCACCTTAAATATAATTATTGAGTGTGCATATGTGCATGCTACTATAGTCACGGTCACATGCATGTAGACACATGTGTGTGTGGGTGCATGTACACGTGTGTGTTGATGTCTTTCTCAATTGCTCTGCTGTCCACTTTATTTCCTGGGGCAGGGTCTCTCACTTGAACTCTCACAGCTTGCTGATATGGCTAGTCTTGCTAACCAGGCGATCCTGGGGATACCCAGTCTCCCCCTCCCAAGCACGAGGGTTTTAGGTGGGCCTCCACATCCAGCTAGCATTTACATGGGTGCTGGGGATCTGAACTCAGGTCCTCATGCTTGTATAGCAACTGCTTTATCCACTGAGCTATGTCTTCAGCCACACATAAAATGGGTTTCATGAAACCTTGAACTTGTGGCATTTTGCGTTTGAAGATGCTGTTAGGATGATTATGAGGCTCATCATAACTGCATGTTCCATTAGTTTCCCTGCACCCATGGGGCGTTTCAGTGCCCGTCCTCCCTGGGAGTCCAAGGCCAGTCTTGGAGCACCCATCTCCTTCCTGCCCCTGGAGATCACGCACCCAAGCCTCTTCCCACCATAGGTCCTTAGCATGTGCCACCTTCTCTGCTGTGCTCATGGGTGGCTCAAACACAGATGTCACCTGCTCAGAAGCCTTCTCCACTGCTTCATCTCCCTGCCTGCTCAGCCTCGGGACCCACTGGTTTCGTCCATGGCAACCTGCCTGGCACTAAGTGCAAAGCTCTGGAAATCTGTTAAGTCAGTACTGATAAGTCAGTACCTAGTTGGGCTGTGTTCAGCAGAGCCCAGTGAAGATGTGGCTATGCAGGCAATGGCAGCCCCTGGCAGATGGAAGAGGGGCCCTCCTTTCCCCCAAGCACCACACCTGGCTGCCGGCAGCGAGGGGCTCCACTCCCCTCACCAGAGACAAATTGGAGGGAGTTCAGAGGAGCAGGCCAGGCAGGATCACGCACAGGGAGAGGGTGATTTATAAAGAAAGATAAAAGGGCCAACTCCGCCAGGCCAGGCTGCGGGCTGATTTCCGTAACAGCCTCCAAATGTGGGCGAGAGGGGGAGGGTGGGGAGCAGAGCTCTCCTGCAGAGAGAAGCACTGGTCACAGGAGAGAGGAGGAAAAGCCCAGCTGGCTTGGGGCCTGAGGAGGAGTGGGGTCCGGGGGGAATGTCAAATGTCCCCTCCATGCTCGCTAGGCAGTTGGATGTGCCCATCCTAAAGCACCTCTGGGAGTGTAGCCAGCAGAAAGCAGGAGTCACACTCCTATGACCCTCCCAAAGACAACTGGGCCTGTTGGGATAGGCCAGGAATCCTAGTATAGGGGGAAGTTGAGGCAGGAGGATTGCAAATTTCAGGACTGTCTGGGCAACTTAGAAGACCCTTGTCTCCAAATAGAAAATGCAGAAAGCAGTGGTGGAGTGCCTGCCGGTTGTGTGTGGGCCTGGGTTTTATCCAAGTACTAGAATAAGGCAAAACAAACAAAATAAACATATTTCCAGGGAAGGGAGGATGGCTCAGTGATTAAAGGCTCTAGCATGTAAAGCCTGCCAACCGGAGTTCAATTCCCCAGTGCCCATGTCAAGCCATATGTACAAAATGGCACATGTATCTAGAGCCTGTTTGCGGTAGCAAAAGGCCCTGACATGCTCGTTCATTCTCTCTCTCTCT
>PVHP010052902.1:0-10946 GCA_004024765.1 Zapus hudsonius
CTTGTTCCTGAATTGAGTGGGATCTCCTTGGTCATTCCCCATTGAAAATGATATGTGGTTTAGGAGATTTGTAAATTGACTTTATTAATCTGAGAAATAGGCCATTTATGCCCATTCTTTTGAGAGCTTTGAACATGAAGAGGTGTTGAATTTTGTCAAAAGCTTTCTCTGCAACTATTGAGATAACCATGTGGTTTTTATACTTGAGCCGATTAATGTGGTGTATCACATTTATCGACTTGCGTATGTTGAACCATCCCTGCATCTCTGGGATAAAGCCAACTTGGTCAGGGTGGATAATATTTTGGATGTAGCATTGTATCCGGTTTGCTAGGACTTTGTTCAGGATTTTTGCATCTAACTTCATCAGAGATATGGGTCTAAAGTTCTCTTTTCTTGTTTTATCCTTGCCTGTTTGGGGATTAGGGAAATCGTAGCTTCATAGAAGGTATTTGGAAGCCTTTTGTCTTTTTCTATGCTTCTAACAAGCTTCAGAAAGAGTGGTTTCAGCTGTGTGCTGAAGGCTTGGTAGAATTCAGGTGAGAAACCATCTGTTCCTGGGCTTTTCCTTTTGGGAAGGTTTTTGATTACATCTTCAATCTCTGTGGATGGTTTATTTAGTGCTTTTATCTGCTCTGGGTTAACCATTGACAGTTGGTTGGTGTCCAAAAACTTATCCATTTCTTCTAGGTTCTCTAATTTTGTGGTGTAGAGGTTTTGGAAGTATGACCTGATGATTCTTCCAATGTCTTCAGTGTCTGTTGTGATCTCACCATTGTCCTTTCTGATTTTGTTGATTTGGGCTTTCTCATTTCTTCGTTTGATTAGATTGGCCAGGGGTTTGTCAATCTTATTAACTTTTTCAAATAACCAACTCTGATTTATCTAATTTTTAATCATTTTCTTTATTTCCAATTCATTAATCTCAGCTCTGATTTTAATTATTTCCTTTCGTCTTGAGCTCCTCTACTTAGCTTTTTCAGTGTGTTCCAATGATCTTAGGTGGGTGGTTAGGTGATTGATTTGAGACCTCTCTGTCTTTTATATGAAGGCATTTAACATGATGAACTTTCCTCTCAGGACTGCTTTCATTGTGTCCCATAAGTTCTGATATGATGTTTTATCGTCATCATTTTTACTAGGAAATTCTGAATATCCTGTTTTATTTCTTGAGTGACCCAATCATTTTTAGGAGCGAATTATTCAGGTTCCAGTTCTTTGTGTATTTTCTGGATCCTGTTCCATTGTTAACTTCTACCTTTAATGCACTATGATATGATATGATGCAAGGAACTACAGCGATCTTCCTGAATTTGTTTAGGGAGTATTTGTGACATAAGATGTGATCAATTTTAGAAAAACTCCCATGCGCTGCTGAGAAGAATGTATATTCTGTGTCTTTGGGGTAGAACGTTCTGTAAATATCTGTTATCCCCAGCTGGTCAATGGTGTTATTGAGCTCCGTTATGTCCCTGCTGATCTTCTGTTTGGTTGATCTGTCTAGAGCTGATAGAGGTATATTAAAGTCTCCTAGTATGATGTAATTAGAGTCTATTTCTGCTTTATTTTTGAGTAGGGTTTCCTTTATGAACTGTGTTGCACCTAAATTTGGTGCATATATGTTAATGATGGTGATATCTTCCTGCTGGATCATTCCTTTGATGAGTAAGAAGTGACCATCATTATCCTTTCTAATTGAATTTGGTGTAAAGTCTATTTTGTCAGATATTAATGTAGCCACACCTGCTTTCTTTTTACTTCCACATGCCTGATAATCTGTTTTCCATCCTTTTACTCTAAGATTTCTGTCTTTAGAAGTAAAGTGCGTTTTCTGAAGGCAGCAGATGGAAGGGTCCATTTTCTGATTCACCCTGCAAGTCTGTGTCTTTTTATAGGGGCGTTAAGTTCATTTATATTCAGTGATATAACTGTGAGGTTTGCTTTAAGCCCTGCCCTGATGAAGGGTTAAGGAGGGTTGTTGTCTATGCTGCTGTTATAAGTGCACTGACTGTGATTGTCATGTCTCATCTCTGGTACTCTTCCGAGGAAGATTTCTTGTTTCTTCTGTGTGGGATATCTCTTGCAGGATCTTCTGAAATTTTGGCTTTGTTTTCAAATAGTTGTAGAGCTGGTTTACTTCATGGAACACTTTCACTTCTCCATCTATCATGAGGGATAGTTTTACTGGGCACAGTATTCTAGGTTGAAAGCCATACTTCTTTAGGGCCTAAAAGCATTACTCCAAGCCCTTCTGGCTTTCATGGTTTCTAATGAGAAGTCTGAGGTAAGTCTGATGGCTTTTCCTTTATAAGTTACGGTTTGCTTTCCTCTAGCAGCTTTGAGTATTTTCTCTTTGCTCTCTATGTTAGGCATCTTAATTAATATGTGTCTTGGAGAATTCCTCTTCATGTCCTATCTGTTTGGAATCCTCCGGGCCCCTTGAAAGTTGAGTGGGCTTTCTCTCATTAGATAGGGAAAGTTTTCTTGAATAATTCTGTTGAAGATATTTCCTATGCCCTTAGCCTGGGCTTCTTCTCCCTCTGGGATCCCCATGATTCTAATAATAGGCATCTTCATGGTATCTCATAGATCCCTCAAATTTTTCTCACTTGATTTCTTGTATTTATTGAAAACTATGACATCCTTATTAATTCCTTCTGACCTGTCTTAACTTCTGAGAGTCTTTCCTCCAGATTGTCAACTCTGGGACAGATTGATTCAAGGGAGGTTTTTAACATCTCCTTCTCATTATTGTTTTCTGCTATAATTTTGTTTATAGTATCCAATTCCTTGGTGAGATCCAATTTCCAATCTATGTTTGTTTTTGCTTGGGATTCCTGATAATCATTTTTAAGTTTTTTTAAGTCCTCATCAAATTTAATCAATTGATTGTCTAGCTCCTCTCTTAGTTGATTAATCTTCAATTCACTTAATGTGTTTCTGAATTCATTCATATTTCTCTCCATTAAATTCAGTCTGGAGTCTATGCTTGAGTTAGAAAGCGTCATCTCATTCATATCTTTTCTCATAATTTCCATATCAGCTATTAACTGCTTCATGTTTGCATTGCAGTTGTGGTCAGGAGTCATATTTTTCTCTCTTTGTGATTGTATATGTGCTGCCTCTACTTCATTTCCACTTTCCTGTTCCATAATGGGACTAGGGGCCCTGATTTGGGGATTTCTGTCTTTGATTTCTGTGGGGTTTTTTTCTTTGGTTTCTGTCCATGTCCAGGTAGGGGAGTGGGACTCAGGCACCTTGGGGAGTGCTGTTCAGCCCAGTTTGCTTCCAGTGGAAAGATCGCCAGGTTTGATCTTAAACAGAGGTCTTTCCTGTTGGGGTGTTCTGTCCCCAGAGAGGCTTAGATCTTCACCTATCTAGATCCCTCTGTATGTGACTATTTAGTCTTAGAGCTACCACATTGGCCCCAGTCCCCAGTTGGTATGCTGCAGTATAAACAGCCCCAAAACCCCGAACTATTGAGGCCAGTGTTTTCCCACCTGATTGTGCCCTCCTGTCAGTGGCGTGTGGTCCCTGGTGCCCACCGAAGCCACCTTTACCCTCCTGGCTGGGCTTCTTCCCTCCCTGCACTGGCAGAGATTTCTAGGTGCCTGAGGCCTGGCCCTGCCTGGCCGCTACAGTCCAGAGTGGGCTCCCGGAACTGATCTAGTTCATTTTGCCCTAGGAGCCTGTCTGCCTGTGTATGTTGGGGTTCTCAGGGAGAAGTGTGCCCAAGAATCTCTGGAGGGAGGCTGGAGGAAGGGGGCCCCAGGAGGGAAAGGTGCTCAGCTGGCAAGGGCTCGAGAAGCACCAAAGAGGAGACAATGGTGATGGCGGGAGCTTGGGGTGGGGGAAGGGTGGCTCTCTGTTCCCTGCGGAGCAGAAAGCTGCTGGGGAATCCTGTCCTGGCTGGTGCTAGAGCTGGGGAGACGGTAGACTTGGTTCAGGGCCAGCTGGGGTCCAAGGTTTGGATCCCAGCTGAAAAATCACACCTTTACTGAGAGAGCCCTGGCAAGGCTGCTACTCATCCGCCATCATGCTCTGCCCCCCTGTCATATACCTTTAAAGAGATAAAATATTTACTATGACTTTTTAGACTGAAACTATATAAGCAAGTTATTATTATTATTTTCCTTTGCAATAGAATAAACTTTTCCACACTTTCTACATTGTTGAAATTCTTTGGTAGTTTATTTAAATCAACCAATATAACTCTTTCAAGGTGTGAGATGATTCTGAATTCTTTGCTTCCCTCATTTTGAAAAAGATTATTAAATCTCGTATGGACTGTAAAACTGTGATTATTAAATCTATTATTTTTCCTGATGATGAAAAATACAGTGATGAATACATGAAGAATCATGGATTATTTTATTAGACTGGAAATTCTTTACTGGAGTTATCTGATAGCATTTAAACTTTATTGTGACTTTTTGAGACAATTTTACATTATAGTCATGTTTTAACGTTTTATTTATATGAGCATTTAAGATACTCCTAAACTCTCAGGATTTTCTTGAAATTTATGCAATTCATGAATGAAAACTTTAAACCACTCATGGGTTTTCCCACAAAATTTCTTTTCTTTGTGTTCTTGCTTGGGTTTCCCCTTCTGCTAAGAATTTCATTATCTCCTCTCACCTTCCTGGTAAACTTCTGCTTTCTCCTGAAGATTCAAATATGCTTCTGAAAGTCTTAACCACTGAGCAATCTCTCCAACCCATTGCCTCTGAAAGTCTTTAATGACCTACATAGACTGATAATTTCCTGTTCCCTCTTGTTATAGTATTTTCTGCATACCTCCATTAAATCACTCAGCATATTGTTATAATTTTGTGTTTCTTCCCTGAGTTCTCCACTGCCTGTGTGCTGTGCAGGAAAAAGACCACATTCTAGCTTTATTCGACTATTTAGAAAATAATAAATATTTATTATGTTCAAATTGAATGAATTACCTCTATTATATTGACTCTTGTTGCTACATTAATTCATCGAGTTGCATGGCACCACTAAAGGTAGTATTACCTCATGCCAGGAGAGGGTAGTAGAACTATTTCCTAAGGAGGGTCCATCATTAGTTTGAGGAGAAACAGAAGCTAGAATAGGAGCTTTCAAACTTTGCTGCAGATTGGAGTCACCCAAGAAGCCTTGACTAAGATGCCTGGCTCCATCTCAGACCACTTTTAAATCAGATTATTTGGGATTTATAGACATTTAAATGTTTTCTAGGTGACATTAATATACTGCTAGGGTTGAACATTGATAAGTTTGAAGGATACTCGGATTGTCAGATAGTGTTTGTTGTAAAGTGAAAATGGAGAGGAGTTAAGGTACAACTGTAAAGTTAGCCTGAATCCAGGTAACATCAAAGTTGCTCTAAATACATAAAGCAGGGAGGGGCCAGATCAGTGCAGTAGTGACATAGTACATGTTCAGAAATAACAGCTGGACAGGAATTGGCAATCAGATATGCAGAGATCAGTGATTTACTGTCAGAGAGCAATTTCTAATCCTGACAATCAAGTTGCCCATGATCATAAATTCCTTATGAACCATGGCTTCAGTCTATGTAGCTTGACAGAATTGTAGGGTCTCACCTGCACCAAAGGAGTTATTGAACAATTTAAAAAGTGAAACCAGAGGTTTTATATGTCCATATAGTTCTCCTATCTCATATTATTTCCTTCAATAACATTTAAAAGTTAGGAAAGAAATTTAGAAAAAAAAGAAAACTATATAATCTTTCCCTTGTCCCATTCCTCAAATCTCTCCTTCCCTCCTTTCTCTCCAGCAGTCCTTGACTCCCAAAGTTATGAAAAGACTTTGAAAATGAAGATACAATGACTCAAATAAATTACAAATTTAACGAGAACCATGCACAGTGATACACATTTGTAATGCCTGTTAGTCAGGAGGTTAGAGCAGGGTCACTGTGAATTTTTGCCCAGACTGAGCTACAGAAGGAGACTCTGCCAACCAAACCACACCAAACCCAAATTTAAACAAATTGATAAGTGCAGTGAAAATAAAGTCAAAATAACACTTTTGCTATGTGTGCCAAATGCTTTTCTATGTTCAACATTTCCTTCAGTAGATTTTCGTACCTAATTTGTGTGATATATTATTTAGTTACAGCCAAGAAGGCATTTATAAAGTGTCTATCTTTACATTCATTTCATAATAGCAATTTTATGTCATATAATATTGGCTCAATATATTCCTCTTAAAGCAAGCCCTTAGAATTGTATTTAAGATACAAGATCCTTGATGTAAGACTATGCCCTAATATAGCCTGCTATTTATTTCTCATGTTTGTTTAGCTTCATCATAGTATCTTCTACAACAATTAAATAGGTAATCAAGTATTACAAGGACTTAGTGTTCATTAGATTTGGGGATAAGAAGGTCACTGGTGATACAGTAGTTGCAATAACTTGGGTAACAGCCAAACTACAAAGAGCTGAAAAAGAAAATAGGTAAGGTACTCACTTAAAAACAAACAAGTTTAGAGGCAAGTCTGGGACTATGGAGTGAGTTCCAGGTCAGCCTAGGCTAGAGTGAGACCTTGTCTCAGAAAAAAAAAAGAAAAAAAAAAGTTTAGGACTAAAGAAAGATACAAGGTTGGGTACTATCTGGAGAAAAATGTAGTTTCAAATGAAAAGCTTTGGAATATTGATAAATTGGAATTAAAACTCAATAGAGAATAGTAATTAGTCATAGGGATGCCACTTGTGTTTCAGTATCAACTTTCTCTTTTCTCAGTAGAGAAACTCAAATCTTGTATTGGTTTATGTGAAGGTGTACTGCCCAATCCCCTTTAAAGCCTTATATGCCCATATACGTAAGCCATGGTTCATGAAATGTGAACAGAAGTGGTATGTGCAATTCTAGAAAGTGCTCTTAAAAGGAAGGAATAACAACCCTCTTCCTTTTTCTGCTTCCTGTTGGTTGGAATGTGGGACAATTGGTGAGACTATAGTTTTTGGTCTATGACATAGATGTGACATACATACTGCAAATTGGGAATAGAAGAAATTTAGAATTTGGGGCCTTATAATTATGGAGCTAATATACAAATCTTGGGATGCTTATATTTACCTTAGGAGAAATATTCTGTCTTGTTCAAATCACTGATGTTTGGGGGATTTTTACCATCTGCAGTGATATCTCATCCTAACTAAGACAGTGGACAATTGATACAGTGATAAAAAATCCATTATGGCTTTGATATAATTATGAGGTTTCCTTGGCCAGGAGGAAGGATAAATGCTTTACATGAGACAGGATGAAAGAAATAGAGAAGGATTGAGGTTTTTGAATGTTTTAAATGATGAAATTTATGCCATGCTATATGACTTGCCATCTGAAGGTAGTGTGAGGAACTTGCCTAAAGGTAAGAGGTAATGGGTGATAGAAAAGAGAATTTCAATAAGCACTTTAAACCAGGCGTGGTGGTACGCACCTTTAATCTCAGCACTCAGGAGGCAGAGGTACAAGGATCTCTGTGAGTTCGAGGCCACCATGAGACTACATAGTGAATTCCAGGTCAGCCTGGGCTAGAGCAAAACTCTACCTCAAAAAAAAAAATCACTTTAAATCAGCGCTACTCAAAATGTGCTCCCATGGACAAGCATCCCCATCATCAACTGAAACTTTGTTAGAAATGTGAATCTTAAATTCTACTCACATTCATTTGAAATAATGTTAGGGCTATGAAATGTGCTTTTAGCAAGATATGTCGGCAATTTTAATCACATTAATGTTTGAGACACAGTGAAAATCACTGCGGAGACTTCATTAGACATGAACAAATGTGGGGGCTGGAGAGATGGCTCAGTGGTTAAGGCACCTACACATCAAACAATCTGGGCTCAATTTCCCAGTACCCACATAAAGCCAGATGCACAAAGTGGCAAATGCATCTGGAGTTGGTTTGCAGTAGCTGGAGGCTCTGGCCTGACCATTCTCTGTCTCGCTGCCCCTCCTCTCTCTCTTTCTCTCTCCTTTCAAATAATAAAATTAAAAAAGAAATGAACGAATGTGGTGCATGTTAAGATGTGAAGTGTACCACTGAAGTTCTGTGAAGATGCTCACTTGAAGAAAACTCCCATGAATTACAGGATTTATCTGTGACCCAAAACTGTGAATTATATTTTTATTTTCTACTCCAAAGGAAGACAGAGCAAGAGAACAGAGTTGCAATTATTTTATAAATTATTACAATCCTATGACCTATTGGGGCTAACATTAAAGGATGGCCCTGTTCAAGGCATAGGTCCTGGATGGTGTTCATTAGAGTTTCAACATATTTGTTTCTGGTCACTCAAGTGTACGTAAACAACACATAAAGCAAAACTGTTAAAATATAACTTCAGCCAATTTTTTAAAAAATATTTTATTTATTTATTAGAGAGAGAGAGAGAGAGAGGGAGGGAGGCAGACAGAGAATATGGACGCACCAGGGCCTCCAAGCCACTGCAAATGAACTCCAGACACATGTGCCCTCTTTTGCATCTGGCTGTATATGGGCACTGAGGAATCGAACTCTGGTCCTTTTGCATTGCAGGCAAACGCCTTAGCTGCTAAGCCATCTCTTCAGCCCACTTCAGCCAATTTTTATTCCTTTATTTTGGTTTGGTTCTGGTAAAACGTTAGAGAATTAATAACTAAAAATTGCCTTTCCTTTTCTGACACTTAAAAATATTATTTATAGGAAGGATTAAAGTTTAATGCCCAGAATCTGAATCATGTGCCAGTTTTGATATTTTTATTCTTTCTCAGTAACTGAATATTTTTATTGGGCTATCATGAATGTTGCAAAGTTTTTTTTTATTGTAAATTGGTAAGTTAAAATTGTATATATTTATTTTCAAAGAGCCTTAAAAACATCGTGAGGGCTATAAAATATGTGTAGATTTATTCACATTTACACTGATATCCTCTTTTGCAATGTTTAAAATCATGATAGCTGACATAAAGTTTCTACTGTACTAACTTAAATAAACTCTCCAAATTCTTCACATTTCCAACTGCCAAAATGCATAAAAATAAAATATCATTATGCCTCACAGTGAAAAATAAACTTACTTCATTTAATTCTTAAATATTCAATTTTTATTTGATGTGGAATTTGGGTAAAAAGACAGCTATTTGATGTAAATCAGTTCAGTCACCTCATTATTCTTTGAGACTATATGGGGGCATGTCAAATTCAAATTAATATGGCAAAAAAGAACAAAGAGATAAGGAAGAATTGCTTTGTTTATGGGAAACTATTCTATTCATGATACCATAAAAAACTAAAGGCAGGCTGACCTATGGCTAATATCTATTTATTTGTGATCATAATCAGCTTCTTGTCCCAAGTTTCTATAGATACAGTTTTTAAGCTGTTACATACATAATGTAATCTCGTTTAGATACCATATTCATTTTATCTCCTCAGTGCTTGCAATTGGACCTAGGGCCTCATGCATGCTAGGCAAACACTCTACCAATTGATCTATATCTCCAACACTCCCCATTGTCACGTTCCAGCTTGACCAGCAAGAAAGGACACGACCACGAGTTCTTCTCTGCAGCAGTTTTATTCAGGAAACCTTGAGTTACCAATATTTTCTTTGTCTCTTCTCTTTCTTCTTCTTCTTTCTTCTTCTTCCCGTGCTCAGGATGTGCAGGGATTTTTAAGTCAAACTACAACCTATCAGTATTACACACGTATACATCCATAAATGGTCCACATACATGGAAGCATGACAGGCATTAAGCCATTTCCATACAAGGAGTTAATTATCCACTGGAATGCTGTCCACCATGGAGGGGGAGAGCAGAAACCAGCACCATCCTAGGGGCGCGGTCAGCAGGCTCTCAAACAAAGGAGAGGACCACACGGCGTTCAGTAAGTAGGAGTGGTAGGACCCGGCCCCGGGAAATGGGGCCGGGCCTCCCCGCCCCCTTACCTCACAGGAACGGCTCACTACACCCCATATTCTTTTATAGTGTTTCAAACCAATTCTTTACTATAGCCAAATGAACTTAAATTGGAATCTAAACATCATGGGCCATGTATAGTGACTTTAAGAAGTTTCTAGGACTAGCAGACACACCATGTCCCTCGTGAAACAAGGGTCAGTGTTTTCAGCAGGGATCCGGGTCATGAAAACAAGCTGCAGTCACGCTCTGAGCTACAGATACCTCCCAGCACAGGATTCTCACCAGTGGAAGCCTCAATCGAAGACCAGCACTTGCCGGAGGCAGTGAGTTGTCAGGAGTCGGCAAGCCCGGCTAGAGCAGCCTCAGCTTGCCAGCCGACAGAGGCTTTTCTTTGGCCTCTGCTGGCTTCCCTTGGGTTCCCTCCCTGGGCCCTTGAGTATCTCTCATTTTCAACTTTTTTTCCCTTTTTTTCTCTTTTTTCTTCTTTTCTTTTTCTCTTGCTCCTATGTAACCTCTCCCCCCATTCTCCTGATTTCCAGTTTATGTCCCGCCCCTCCAGGTCCTTGCTAATTCATTTCCTTGCTTAATTTTTTGTTTTTGTTTTTGTTTTTGTTTTTGGCCTGCTGACCAGGACCTGGTCTCATACGTGGCCCCTCCCCCCGGGCTTTCAGGTCCCCAGCCCATCTGCCCCACCCCTCCAGGCCCTTGCCAATCTATATCCTTGCTTACTTTTGTTTGTTTGTTTGTTTGTTTTGTTTTGTTTTTGGTCTGCCAACCGGAACCTGGGCTCTTACGTAGCCCGTCCCCCAGGCTCCAGATCTCCAGCGCATCTGCCCAGCCCCTCCCTTCAGGTTTTTGCCAGTCTTTTTGCTTCTTTACTCCTTTATTTTATTTTATTTTTTCCTTTTTTTTTCTCTTCCCTTTTCTTTTTCTTCCCTCCTGTGTGGTACTTTCTGCCCACCTAACGCTGAGGCTTCCTTGAGACCTTACCCCTGTGGTTTTCACCACCTGTC
>PVHP010052903.1:0-11028 GCA_004024765.1 Zapus hudsonius
TGCAGCCCATGCATATGTGGTCTTCAGCAATAGGATCTTACCATCTCATTCTGGTGGGCAACCAAGAGCCTCTACTTTAAAATTTTTTTTTCTTTATTTTTTCCCATGTCAAATGCTAGATGCTTGCATCATGTTTTGCATCCGGCTTATGTGGGTGACTTTTGAATTGAACCAGTGCTGGCAGGCTTTGCAACCAAGTGCCTTAAACCACTGAGCCTATCTTCCCAGCCTCAAAGCCTCACCTTGTAAATACGCCACAGCCTCCTCCAACAGTGGCACCAGCTAGAGTCTATGCATTGATCACAATGAGCGTGTGAGGGACATTTCAGATTCAAACTCTAACATTCCATTTATAATGGTTAATCTCAGATGGTTAATTAATCAACTTGATTAGATCAAGAATCAAGTAAGAAACACACCTGGGGCAACTACTTGAGGGCATTTCCTGGAAGGATTAACTGAAGGGGAAAGATCCTCCCTAAGATGGGGTGGCACCTTCCAGTGGCAGCCTAGATATAAGCAAGGGCAAAGCAGTACAGCTTTTGCCCGCCTGCCTTTGTTCCCTGTTAGTGGGTGTTTCTACACTGTCACTGACATCAGAACCCAGCTTCTCCAGTGTACCAACATGTACTGAAGACCAGCGGCTCTCCAGGAATTCTCCAGACCTTCAGTGCCAGATTGGGACTGACTGCTGAGCCATCCAGCCTCATGGGGTGAGCACTTACCACATTCTTGCATCTCAGCATGCAGACAGTCATTGTTGACTATCCATTCCATATCATCTAAGCCAATCTAATAAATCCTCATTGTAATATATATTCTTTCTATAGTTTCTGTTCCTCTAGGGCACCCTGACTAATTAACATACCATCCCAACCCTCAGAAACTCATGGCTATCTCACAATGCAAAAGTGCATTTAGTCCAACTTCAAGAGTTTCTCAAGTCTTAACAGATCTAACATCATTCAAATGTCAAAGTTTAGAGGCTGGAGAGATGGCTCAGCTGTCAAAGACACTTGCTTACAAAGCCTGATGGCCCAAGTTTAGTTCTCTAGTACCCACATAGAGCCAGATGGACAAGGTGGTACATGTGTCTGAAGTTCATTGGTAGTGGCAGAAGTCTCTGTCATACCCATTCTCTCTTTCTCTCAAGTAAATTAATTAATTATTTTTAAGTTCAATGCTTAGGGGCCTGGAAGATGGCTCAATGGGTAAAGGTGCTTGCTTGCATATCTTGTTGACTCAAGTTCAATCCTCCAGAACCCATGTCAAGTCAGATGCAAAAAGAGAGATGGCTTACGAGTTAAGGCATTTGCCGGCAAAGCAGAAGGACTGGAGTTCAATTGCCCAGTGCCCACATAAAGCCAGATGCACCAGGTGGCACATGTGTCTGGAGTTTGTTTGCAGTGGCTGGAGGTCCTGGTGCACACATTCTCTCTCTCTCTCTCTCTCTCTCTCTCTCTCTCTCTCTCTCTCTCTCTCTCTCTCTCTCTCTGCCCCTTTCTCTCTCTCTCTCAAAAAAAACATAAATATAATTTTTTTAAAGAAGAGCATGTACATGGTATTTCTTTGCAGCAGCAAGAGACTCAGGCAAGAGTCTATCATATACACACACATACACAAACTCACACACACAAGTAAATTTAAAAATGTTTTAAAGTTCAAAGTTGCCAGGCATAGTGGTGCACACCTTTAGTCCCAGCACCAGAAGGCAGAGGTAGGAGGATTGCTGTGATTTCAAGGCCAGCCTGGGAGTACAGAGTGAGTTCCAGGCCAGCCTGGGTGAGAGTGAGAACCTACCACAGGAAAAAAAAAAGAACAAACATGAACATGGATCTTGGGACCCTGGAAGGAGATGAGATGAACTCAGGAGAAGAGCAGATGCCCAGTCTGCAGGAAGCACTGAGCTCTGACATCCTTAAGGACATGGAGTCCGTTTAGGCTGCCACCAAGTTGGATGAAAAAACACTTTCTTGGGGCTGGAGAGATTGCTCAGTGGTTAAGGTGTTTGCCTGAAAATCATAATGACATGGGTTTGATTCCCCAGAACCTACAGATGCACATAGTAGTACATGCATCTGGAGTTTGTTTTCAGTGGCTGGGGCCCCTGGCATGCCCATTTTCTTTCTCTCTCTCTTTCTCTCTCTCTTCTCTCTCTTCTCTTTCTCCTCTCTCTCCTCTCTCTTTGCAAATAAATTAATTAATCAATTAAAAATTTAAAAGATCCCCAGCCCCTCCCCAGAGGGCTACACCATTTTTTCTAAAAGAAAGAAAGAAAGAGATTTCTTTTTTAATATTTTTTATTTATTTGAGAGAGAGGCAGATAGAGAATAGGCACTCCAGCCACTACAAACAAACTCCAGACACATGTACCACCTTATGCCTCTGGCTTTATATGGCTACTAGGGAATCGAACCAGGATTCTAAGGCTTTTCAGGCAAACACCTTAACCACTGAGCCATCTCTTCAGCCCCAGAAAGAGCTTTCTTAAATGGTTATAGAGCCCTGAAGTAGACTGCTATCTATATCTGTGAATGATTGAAGCAGATGCATACCTGAACTGTCCAAATATGCCCATTGTAATTTACTGGCTAAGATAGGAAAAGAAGAACAAATGTCCAGCGAAAGACTTTCATCCACTGTTTTGCTCTTCTCTGTCCATTGCTGCTATTAATATGCTGACCTCTTTCACAGTTGGCCCAAAAGATCAAAACACTATTTTGAGTCTACTACTTGTCACTACATTTTTAGCTCAAATATTGAGAACTTAGAGTATTTTCCTTTTCTATGTGACTGAGTTCCACTGTAGAGTATCTGACTTTGAGTCTTTACAGCAGCAATGGAAAATCTAGAATTGTCTAATCAAATGAAAACGCAATAAGCAATGTGTATATTTTGACAGTTGACAAAAATATTTATATATTCCTGAAAAGTATTTTAAACATATATATATATATGTGTGTTTAAAATTTTGATCATAAAGAGAGAAAAAGGAGTTTATTTACTGGAAATTTAGTTTGGAATGAATTTAGTTCAATAACTTTTCTCATAATCTTTATTGTACTTTTGTGAAATTATTACAACATATAAACTCAGAGGTTGTCACAAGAAATCAAAACCTCTTGAAATAGAATACTTTATGAGAAAAACAAACAAACAACCAAAAACCGTTTTTATTCCTTTTGCTATTATAACTACTGTTTGTGGGCTGGGGGAAGTGATTCTGTTTGCATGGTAGATGTCATTTCTTTTCTCCATTTGTAGGTTCACTAATCATTTTAACTGAACACACGGATTTGGAACTGAAGTGGTTCATATCATAGCATTTAGTTTGAAGTCGTTCCTTTAGCTGCCTTTGGACAGTGGGAAAACATGTCTTACTGGTCTGACGAGCCAAAAATGCTGCATCTCATATTAAGTACTCAAAGCTAATTAGAAGAGGGAGCTGCAACCAAGGCTGAAAACTGTTTGACTTTTAGTGTTGTTTTTGCTTTTTCTTCTAGTGCTAGCATTAGTCACATAGTGACCTTGATTTTATTTTAGGAGTTTATAAGGCATGAGACAATTTCCATAAAAATATATTAATTATTACCAGGATAGTTTGGGGTGGATATTTTTGTGGCTGTTTTGGGTTTGTTTTGTTATTTGGGTTGGTTGGATGGTTTTATTGGAAGCTAGGCAAGTTACTATATTAATGAATTTGTTTATAGTTGTAGCTTAGAATGGTTATTATCATTCTTTTGGGAAAATTTACATTTGCCTGTTTTTACCATCTCATTTAAATCTTGTTTATCTGCTCTCTCTCTATATGTACACACACTTGTAATGTTTCTAATAGTGTGATAGCATAATGTATCTTGTTTGTTTTTTAAGTTTCCTTCCTCCTTTCCAATGTACTTTTAAAATGGTAGGTTTCAGTGTGTGTATTTACAATACCCAGCTAGTTGTTTATGTATCACAGGTAGTTTGAATTCTGGTTAGGGGCAACTGCACATGTTTGAGGATCTAGATGAGGCTCTGACTGTGAGTGGGACCTAGAGGAAGTCTCTGTATCCTCTGACACATGTGAAATAGTACCTGATGGATTAGACAGGAGAGAACAAGAAATGCCTTTATTCTCTCCTTGGGTTAACTTGAGTCTTGATGAGAAATCACTGAGGAGGTTCATTGCTGTCAGAGGGTAGGAGTGACCTTTAAAGCAGGTTGCTTTCTTCTTCATTTTGGAAAGAAACTGATTCTTTAGTTTTCATTTGTTATAACCACCTTGAAGACTGGATTGAATACTACCTACCAGGCTGTTTTTACAAGACTTGCTCATACTTCTGTATGCTGAAAGTGGTTCCAAGGTAGTGCACAGAATAACATGAGGTCATGGGTTAGCTAGTAAAGTAATTGAACTAATAAATGTATATTGGTAGATGAATCTAGCAAAGAAATAGAGATAAGCATAATTATGCCTTTATTTTTACAGAAAAAGAGATATAGCTAGAGTATGTATCTACAGGAGTAATAATGGTTTCCATAGAGTATTTTTAAAGGAACAAAATAAGCATGAGTTAATTCTTCAATATAAGGTATGAAATAATAGATGGTTGTGAATCAGAGCAGCACCAGCAAGGACCACTATCATTTAAGGTTCTTCTAGAAATGATCTTTTATTTTCAAGGGTTTATGACAAATAAAAATCTCTTCTGGCTAAAGCTTCTATAAAATGCCTCAATTTGAGAAGTTAGATTTTTTCAAATTATGAATTCTAAGTATTTTGGCCCTTTTTATTTAGTGCAAAAGTGGGGGTAACTGGGCATGGTGGTGCATGCCTTTAATCCCAGCACTGGGGAGGCAGAAGTAGGAGGATTATTGTGAGTTTGAAGCCACCCTGAGACGACAGAGTGAATTCCAGGTCAGCTTGGGCTAGAGCGAGACCCTGCCTGGAAAAAAAATAAAGTGAGAGTGTGACTAAATAATTCGATATTAAACAAGGAATAAAAAAGTAATTTTTTTCATATTTATTGTAAATAATTAGATACATTGCATGAGCAAGTCTTATGATGGTACCCCCATCTCCCTCCTCCCTGTCCCCACCCGCTGGAGGCCCTCCTCAGTGGGCTTGCTGACCCTGTCCATGAGGTAGGGGTAGCCAGTTTTTTTTTTCCTTTGTGTGTTGTTGCTGGGGGGGGGGCGATGACTCTGGGTATTCTCCCCCACCATGGCTCTTATAATCTTTCTGCCCCTTCTTGCACTCAGATCTCTGGGTCATGGTGGGTGAGTTTTAGGTCTGCTTTACTGTTGAGGTCTTAAGAATCTCTGGATTTTTGCTTTGGATTGTGTTGGGTATCCCCATTGTCTGTCTCCATTATCCTTTCCCAGATTATCTGACTTTCTGTGGAGGTAGCTCTCTTGTTCATCTCACCACTTCCTCAAAGGTTTTGTTTGGGCTCTATATCATAAGTTAGGGGTAGTTCATCTCCTGCCTGGGTGTCAGCCATCATCCCATCTCATGTCCTGTTGGTGGGGTTGGGTTGTCCACGGTTCTCACTGCCTTCTGAAAAATACAAACAGAATCTCCATTGGAGAGTGAGATTAAATGAGACAAACATTGCTTATTTGGTAAGATTCTAATGGGCATAGCCTCTCTATAAATCTTGTTAGTGGGGATTTCCCCTTGGAGCCCAGATTCTTGGTCCTCATATGGGATTACCATAGATCCCAATTCCACTTACAGGTTACCTGCCACTGAGCAGATCTCTTAGCCAATTAGCAAACTGTCAATTACACACCTAGGTTTAGTGCGACTATTGCACAGATGAACATTGCCTTACAAAAATATTTTAAATACTTTAAGGGCTCAAAAAATGTAATCACTATATTGTATAAGATGATTCATAGGTTGATCATGTGTAATAATCGAGCTTAAGGCTTTTATTAAGAAAATAGCAGAGACATTCAATCTTGAATTTAGTCAGGGAGGGAGTGGCCACTCTGCAGATACACTGAGTTTTAGGACAATAATGAAATTCTACCTAGAATGCAAATGGACCAAGGCTACTTAAGAGTACCTACAACCTGCCAGTAAACCAGAGAATAAATGCATCTTATGTATGAGCAGGCTAGCTTTAGCATAGGGAGAGGGCGGGAAGGTGGGAGTTGGTTGTGAAGAGTTAGAAGGGTCTTGATAGAAAAGTTTCTAAGCTCCTTTCTCTTCAAGAAAGACTCGCCTTACATCTTGCTGTCATTACAGGCAGTTGTTCTTAAAATTTCAGCAACTTAAGTACACCTACAAAACAGCGTGCAATCTTCCATTTCCCTTGATTTTCACTTGCCTAGTTATGCCTCAATGTCACAGAAGCCCTGTAGTACCTGACAGTGTCTTGACCGTGTCATACTTGGTACTGATCCGAAGGACACCTGAGAATGCTTTCTCTTACTGTATTTGAATCACAGCATAGATATGGCCTTTCTTTTGTGTCCTTTTTTGTTTGTTTATTTGTTTGTTTTTTGAGGTAGGGTCTTGCTCTAGTTTAGGATGACCCGGAATTCACTATGTAGTCTCAGCCTGGCCTCTAACTCACGAATCCTTCCTCTGCCTCCCAAATACTGGGAATAAAGACATGTGCCACTATACCCAGCCTTTTTGTGTCCTTATTTCTGATGTAAATGTGTACGATGCTTCTTGGCTATAGTGGATAGCATATGGATAAGAATTTAACAGGTTACTCTTGAATTTCTTTTTATAATAAACCAATTTTGTAATTATCAAAAGAAAAGTTCAACTAGGCATGGTGGTACACAACTTTAATCCCAGCAAGGGGGGTGGAGGAGGGAATAGAGGCAGAGGTAGGAGGATTGCCATAAATTCAGGGCCACCCTGAGACTACATAGTGAATTCCATGTCAGCCTGGCTAGAGTAAGACCCTACCTCAAAAAATAAAAAAGAGAAAAAGGAAAAGTTTAAAGTCTTTTCTAAGCATCTGGAGGCGCCAATAGACTTGGGAAGCCCCTATGCTTATGGTGCAATAGTTATTTTCTCATTGCTAAGAGAAAAATACCTGACCAGAAGCAGCTTAAAGAAGGAAAGGAGTTGATTTCAGTTTACAGTTTTGAGGGAAAGTTTTAGCATGATTGGGAAAGCATGGCAGGAAGAGACAGCTGGTGTCACATCTTGACATCAGCAAGGAGGAACAAGAGAGAAAAAACACATAATGGGGCTGGACTACCAAACCTCAAGGCCCACCCCAGTGACATACTTCCCAACAATCCCACCTCCTAAACATCCCGTAACATTCCCTAATAGTGCCACCAGCTAGAAGCTAAGTATTGAAGTACCAGAATTGACATAAAAAAATTTATTGATTTTCACACACATGTATGTCTGTGTACATGTGCACACCAGAGCCTCTTGCACTGCAAATGAACATCAAACATTTGCATCACTTTTTGCATCTGGCTTATGTGGAGGGCTTGGGAATTGTACTCTGGCTACTAGACTTTGTAAGCAAGCACCTTTAAGCACTGAGCCATCTTCCCAGTCCCTACAGGGGCTGCTTACATTCAAATAACCACATTTCTCTCCCTCAGCCCCCAAAGACTCATGGCCCTTCCAGGACTCAAAAATGCATTAACTACAACTTTAAAAGCCCCATAGTCTATGCCACTTCCAATAGTATTCAAATGTCCAGTCTCTTCTGAAACTTCCTTCGTGCCTTATCTTTCAAAGGAATTTACATTCTTACTAGCATGAGCCTTCAGTGGGTTAGGTCTTGCCTTTCTATATCAGTGGAAAACAACTTGGTAGTCATTAATGGGGGTAATCTCTGTTTTTTAATTAATTTATTTATTTGAGAGAGTGAGAGAGAGAGAGAAAAAGAGAGAATGGGCATTCTAGGACCTCTAGCCACTACAAACAAACTCCAGACACATGTGCCACCTTGTGCATCTGGCTTTTACATGGGTACTGGTGAATTGAACTCAGGTCCTTCTGCTTTACAAGCAAGTGCATTAACCATGGAGCCATCTCTCCAGCCCTAATGGAGGTAATGTCTTTAACAACTGCAAAAGAAGGGGCCACAATCTGTGAGTCTAGGACTTTATATTTCATTCTGAGCCAAACTTCACATTTTACATATCTTTCTGCTCTGCATTTTCCTGTCTTTCACTATAGATCTGAATCAGGGCAGCAAAGAGAAACCATGCCACAGAACCAATACTTTCTTGCCTTAAAATTTCCTCCACCAAGTCAGGTGTGCCTTTAATTCAGTACTCTGGAGGCTGAGGTAGGAAGATCTTTGTCAGTTTGAGACCTGCTTAGGACAGCAGAGTGAGTTCCAGGTAAGTCTGGGTGGAATGTGGCCCTGCCATGGAAATAATCAAAAAAGAGAGAGAAAGAAAGAAATTTCCTTTAACAAACACATTAGCCCATTACTTTTAAATTCAACTTCTTTCAAGTTCTCAGGGCATGGGCTTAGTGTAACTTCTTTGCCAGAACATCACATGAACTGCTTCTATCCCTGTTCCTGATAAAGTCCTTTTCCCCTTTGAAACTTCGTAAGCCAAGCCTCCATTGTCCGCATTTCTCTTTGCTTTCTAGTCTTCCAAACTCTCACCAGTGTGGCCATTAAGTTCTGCTTACAGCGTTGTAAGTGTTCTCTAATTGAAAGTTCCAAATCCTTCCATATTCATCCTACAAACCATTTCCAAAAGACTAAGAACCACATGGTAAGGTTTATCACATCATGTCTTTTTGGTAATTTTTTTTTGTAGCAGTGACTTTCTCATTGCTGGGAGAAAATCCCTGACAGAAGTGGTTTAAGAAAGGAAAGAGGTTTATTTTTAAATTACAGTTTTAAGGGAAGGTTTCATAATGGTGGGGAAAGCATGGCAAGAACAGACAGCCAAGAGTCACATCTTTACACCAGCAGGGAAGAAGAAAGAAAGAGTGAGAAAGACTGAGAAGAGTGATAACATCCAGTGGCTCTACAAAACCTCAAGGCCCACCCCCAATGACACACTTCCTTCAGCATGCTCCGCCTCCTAAAGCCTCCACAACCTTCCCAAGCAGTACCACTAGCTGGGGATTAAGTTTTCAGTACATGAGTCTAGCAGAGGCGTGGTGGCGCATGCCTTTAATCCCAGCATTTGGGAGGCAGAGGTAGGAGGATCACTGTGAGTTCAAGGCCACCCTGAGACTACATAGTGAATTCCAGGTCAGCCTGGACTACAGTGAGACCCTACCTCAAAAAACAAAACAACAACCAAAAAAAGACTGGTGTCTCAATGAGTCTAGCAGGGACATTTTACATTCAAACCACTACATATGGCCTTGCCATTTGTAGCACACAGGCTTTCTCTTGGGCTTGCTTCAACAGGTGCCTACAACTTTCCTCATCAGCATTCCTGGCATCTCCAGCATCTTGGAATCTCCACTGCAACTAAGGCTTCACTTCACAACTCCCTGCATCCGGCTTTTGGGGGCTCACTGAAGGGAACTGGACCTTGCTGCATACCACCTGGCTTCCCAGGCTTTTCTTAAAAATCTAAGTCTCCATGATTCTGTAACTCTTCCATTCTGCTTGCCTGCAAAACCAGCACCATGTTGATAACTAGGCTCTGCTACTAGCACAAACAGCATCCAGGCTCCTTCGACCATGGCTTCCATAGCCTCTGAGTGTCCACTGGCAGATCCTGGGGAAATGCTTTCCTAAAGGAAAGCCTTTCAAATGGGTTTTCAGTTTTATACATGGACTGGCCTTGTGTGGGTGTGACCTCACCCTTGGGGAACCTTTTCCATTGCTCTAGAGCAAGTGCATGTATTCATTAGTACTGACCTTTCTTAATAATTACAGCCACTGTGTCTGTACTCTCTTTGTAGCTTTAAAAACATCCATGCTTCTTTCCTGGTCAAAGTGTACATTTTCACATCTGCTCCCAACCCCCTTTTTTAGAGGGTGGTGGCACAAGCCAGTAACACTAGTGTTTAATATTTTATTTATTTATTTGAGAGAGAGAGAGAGAGAGAGAGAGAGAGAGAGAGAGAGAGAGAGAGAGAGAGAGAATGGGCATGCCAGGGCCTCCAGCCACTGCAAATGAACTCCAGACACATGCGCCTTCTTGTGCATCTGGCTTTATATGGGCACTGAGGAATCGAACTCCGGTCCTTCTGCATTGCAAACAAATGCCTTAACCACTAAGCCATTTCTTCAGCCCTCTGCTCCCCTTTTTGTTGCCAATTCTCATGACAAACCTGAGAAAAAGCAGTCAGAAATAACCATGCCAGAACCTGAATGCTATGCTGTCTTGAAATTTTCTCCACCAAATGTGGGAATGGAACTATGGGAAAGAAATATGGGAATAATTTTTATGCCTTATAAATAACGTTTTTTGAGAATATTTCTGTGAGATTTTTTTCCATGAAGTTCCTGTCTTGAAACTTGCCCTGAAGTTAATTTTACCAACCATGTAAAATTAGCCTACTTAGAACAATGTAACCAAATTTGCTATGCCTTAGATTGCCTTTGCCCTGAGACAGGACACATGGCCAATAATGACAAGAAATGTTGGATATGCTGATTTGATTTTACCCTATGGTCTTTAACCCCCCCCCCAATGACCTGATTGTATTCCTTTTATCTTATTTTTTTTTTGAGGTAGGGTCTCGCTCTAGCCCAGGCTGACCCAGGCTACAGAATTAGCTCTGTAGTCTCAGGTGGCCTCGAACTCCTACCTCTGCCTCCCAAGTGCTGAGATTAAAGGTATGCACCACCACACCTGGTGACCTGATTGTGTTCTTGGCCCAGAATAATGTGTGCATGCCTGAGATATGTTGACTACTGCTATAAAAGCACTGGATGTTATAAAAATAACAAATTACCAACAGAAATGTTGGAAGCAACAGGTGGGCTTAGAGTAATAACATCTATGAAGTGTGTGTGTGTGTGTGTGTGTGTGTTCTGTATTGGAAGAATTCAACTAGTCCTGCCCCTAAATCCCTTTCTTTGAGCGAGTGTTTAAGGACTATTTTGGAGTCAAGTTCCT
>PVHP010052904.1:0-10945 GCA_004024765.1 Zapus hudsonius
AGATATATATATATATATATATATATATATATATATATATATATATATATATATATAAATACAAATACAAAAATGGCTTACGGATAAATTGAAATTAATGTAATTTCAAATCATTTGTATAGCTTTTCTATGGAACCATTTGTTCAGAGTGAATTAAGCCTTGTAACACATGTGGTATTTTCACAGAGCTGAGACAGGAGGATGACAAAATGCTTAATGGACTAATAAAAATTCTTCCTTCTGGGTTATTCAAAGGCACTTTCATAATTATACAATGTTATAAATTTTAACTATGGTACAGAAGTCTCCTCAGGTTAACTTCAATCAGTTTTGAAAATTCTACCAATGGGTAAATTGTCATATATATCCAAAAGTTTCAAGGTAAAATTCTAAAACATAGTAAATGTGAATGTAGCTTGTCTTGGAGATCATTATGTTTTGTCTATACTGTTTCAAAATGTGCAATATGAAATTATTAGCAGGAGATATCTTATATCCATACATTATAAAATCTATAAATATGTGCTAATAAGTATTATGTGGTTTGTCAGTTTTCTTAAAATTATATTCATAGAGGTGTTACATACAAGAAATGCCTAGTTCTTTTAATACCAGAATATATTTTCTACTATAAGGTAAGGGTTAAGTCAAATTGGTATGATTTCGCTAAATTCTATAAAGAATAAAAAACTAAGTGTCTAGACAAATATGTGTTGGATGCCAATTTTCCTATTAAAGCCATTTACAGATTCTAGGGCTCATGGACTTAACTATTTAAAAAGCATATACTTATATGCTTCACTGGCTTTGACCTTGGGATAGAGCTCCCCTAAGGCCAAAACTCCAGAAACAGACATATTTCCCAATGCTTCCTCATGAATCAGACTGGCCCTCTGATTAATTGACGAATATAAGAGAAATAAACACAAGGAGATTTATATCTTCCTTGTGTTGCTGAAGTCCATGATTATGTAGGTAAACTGAGTCAAAGAGAAAGACATAAGGTTTCCTTTCTCATCTATTGCTCAATGGTTAGACACATTGTCTTCTGTAAATGCTGTGTTTTCTGCTTGCTTCTAAAGAAAAAAATGTCCCTAAAAAGTGTCTTTCTTATAAGTGTGTTAAGGACCAGGTTGTTCAATGGTTAGAGACACTTTTCAATGGTTATACTCATTTGGCATCCTTAGAAAGGAAAGGATCTACACCTAAGTTCTGGTAAATATAGTTAGTGCTTAGGTTTTTACAAAAGGACTAATCATGATAAGCTTTAGAAGAATGACCACCACAGGTCAACTTTAAGTACTAAATGATTCTCTAGCCTAAGTTTTTATAAACAGAGTGCAGCCTTTCTTTAGCTGATAAGACCATGTAAACTGACCACTGCTACCACTGGACTTGATCACTCCAGTTATAGTTCTTGGCTCAGTGACTAGTCCTAGCTAAAGTAATCAATCCATGAGTTAAGGAAAAAGGATATTTAAAACTAGTTCCATCATTAGGCTTGCTTAGAATTTTGAGCTGTTCTTAAGAAAATCAGATGATTGAGTTATTAAAACACCTGATATCAACTTTTATTCTCCTTTCTGTGGTTACTTCCCCCAACAGTGATTCTATATAATGGTGATAAGAGGAAACTGTGAATGCTAGATATGTTATGAGATGCTAATGAGAAGGAATTTTGGTGGAACTTATTGAAGGAATATATAGAATGGTATTTTCTAGAAGGTACTAAGTAAGGATATATTAAGGAAGGATTTCTCTCAATAACTGAGAGAAATATAGAAGGATTGCAGAGGGACCTTGAAAGGATAGAATGAAATGACTAAGTGATAAGAGAAGGTAATGAGAAAGATGCAGTAAAGAAAGATGGACTCCATTTCCTTTTATAAGAAATGCTAGTAAATAAAATAAAATAAGATTACTTGTTGTAACATTCTTAATCTCTGCTCATGGTATTAAACCAGGCCTCACATCCCTAGACTTAAGATAATTATAGATTTCCCTTAAGGAAAACAACAGAGTCATAGTTCCAAGGCCACCCTGAAACATGCATAGACAAGGGACCTACATCCAAGGTCCCCAACCATCTCCCTAGCTGAACAGTCAGACGAATTTATTAAAATGGTGTGCGTATCTCCATTCTGTCTGACTCATGCCTCAGGGTGCTTCCATATGCCATGATATGGGACACATGCTAGGGGGAGCTGGAGAATTCAAGCTCGGAGGCAGGACATTCAGAATTGTGGGTCATGGCCAATTCTGGAAGGTACTCTCCTTGCTCCAAGAAAACACATAGAACACACTATGTGTCTTCTTAGATTTGGGACTAATTTGAAATTCCAGGTTACAGGGGACACCCCATGCCTCTAGTCCCAAATGTGGTTCTAAAGAGGTGCCTCTCTTTACTACAGAGATGAGAATCAGAACCAGGCACATCTGATTCAAGAACTCTCTGTTTCTTTTTTTTTTTTTTTTCTCCATTGTTGTTTCAGGTGGAACATTCAGCTCCAAAAGTCTCCACTTAGCACAGGGCAATTTTATAACAGACTGCCCATTGCCCTTCTTCAAAAACTGAAGGAGACAATTAGAAAAACATGCTAACTTATAAAAATTGGTGGCTAAACCAACCAAGAGCTTAAACAGCTGCTCCAAGTTCCAACTGGTGTTATTACAATTAAAAGCGAATAAAAAGTAAGACAAGGGAGATATAAATAAATAACTAGCATCAATATAACAGGTTGCCTAAGAAAGGCCCCCTTTCAGGAAAGGGGACATCACCAAGGATTGCTTCCTTGTTATACAGAAGGAGACACATTGCAGAAACTGTCCCAAAGGAAAATGCTGCCAGGCCCTTATTCTAGATGATAAGGTTTAACTATTATGGTTACGGTTACTTATCAAGAGCTCACAAATACTAAATTGTTCATGTGTTAAGAAATGTACAAAAAGAATTCTTATGGTACTCACCCAAGCTACCTATATTTCTTTGCCGATATGTAAATTATTGGACAAATTAAGTTTTTAATGTAAAGGTTATTTACTGGTATTAATTTTCTAAAATAAGGTTCTCACATCTAAAAAACCTTAGGAGTTTTAAAAGACGGTTTCTATTTGTTTATGCTAATGCTACCAAATGGTCATCATGGGACTCATGTAACTTTAAGGTTTAATTTCAGCCATTGTGGCTTCTATCCTCCTATTAGATAAATAGGTTGAAGGAATTTAAGTTAAGCTTTTATAAAATTCCTGTCATGGATATAACAGAAAAATTTTCTTATGTTTGTAACAATCTCTACTATATATCAGGCTAATTAATGCCTAAAGTTAAACTAACAACATTGGTTGTCAAGGGTTTTCTTTCTCAAAAACAGATTCACAAAGGATTATATTAAAATTCAGCTGTTCTGAGTTGACAGGACCAAACTCTGCCTTATTGTGAGTAATCACAGAGTCTCTAAGATATTATTTCATGAGTTCCAGTTCATGATGGCGAACTAGAAGCCACGTGGTGTCCCTAGGGGAACAAAGGTTAGGGTTTTTAGCTGTGATCCGGGCCATGGACGCAAGCAATAGCCATAACCTCGACTTTGGACACTTTCCAGCAACAGATTATTCTGATTGGAACCTGCATCAATCATAACGGTGCACCGGAGGCAGTGAGTACAACAGCCCAGCCGGCAGGACCTGCTCCGGTAGTTTGAGCTGCCCACCTTCCCCGGCACCCCAGAGCCTGAGCTGCCCGCGTTCTCACCACCACAGAGCCCTAGCCTGCCGGCTTCCTGGCACCCCGTGGCCCAAGTTGCCCTCGTGCCCGCCACCCCAGTGTCCTAGCCTGTCGGCTTCCCAGCACCCAGGGGCCCTAGCCGCCCACGTTCCCACCACCACGGAGCCCTAGCCTGCTGGCTTCCTGGCACCCAGGGGCCGAACCGCCCCTTTGCCCGTCACCCCAGGGCTCTAGCCTGCTGGCTTTCCGGCACCCAGGGGCCCTAGCCACCCACATTACCACCACCATGGAGCCCTAGCCTGCCAGCTTCCCGGCACCCCGGGGCCCGAGCCACCTGCGTCAACCACCACAGAGCCCTAGCCAGCCAGCTTCCCAGCTCCCAGGGGCCGAGCCGCCTGCGTGCCCGCCACCCCAGGGCCCTAGCTTGGCGGCTTCCTGGCACCCCTGGGCTGGAGCCGCCTGTGTCCACCACCACAGAGCCCTAGCCAGCCAGATTCCCGGCACCCAGGGGCCAAGCCGCCCGCGTGCCCGCCACACCAGGGCGCTAGCCTGCCAGCTTCTGGGCATGCAGGGGCCCTAGCCGCCCGTGTTCCCACCACCACGGAGCTCTAGCCTTCTGGCTTCCCAGCACCCCGGGGCGTGAGCCACCCACGTTCCCGCCACCACGGAGCCCTAGCCAGCTGGCTTCCCGACACACAGGGGCCAAGCCGCCTGTGTGCCCACCACCCTGGGGACCTAGACTGCCGGCTTCCTGGCACCCTGGGGCCCAAGCCGCCCGCATGCCCGCCACCCCAGGACCCTAGCCTGCTGGCTAACTGGCAACCGGGGCCTGAGCTGACCACGTGCCCACCACACAGAACCCTAGCCTGCTGGCTTCCCAGCACCCCGGGGCCCGAGCCGCCTGCATACCCGCCACCCCAGAGCCCTAGCCTGCCAGCTCCCTACAACCCCAGGCCCGAACAGCACACGTGCCCGCCATCCCGAGGCCCTAACTGGCCAGCTTCCCGGCACCCCAGGGTCAAGCTGCCCGCCTTTCCACCCCCCCCAGACCCGGCTGCTTTCCTGCCCAGGGACCCAGCTGCCTTTTCCACCTGGGTCAGGCTGCTTTGCTGTCCAGGGTCCAGCAGCTTTCATGCCCGGGAAATGGCTCCTCTTCAGCCCAGGACCGGGCTGTTTTCCTACCCCACGTCCCAGCTGCTTTCCCATCCGGGACCGGCTGCTTTTTCCGCCTGGGTCCAGCTGCTATCCAACCTCAGACCGGCTGCTTTCCCACCGCTGCACCTTTCAAGGGCTCAGATATCTCAAAGGCATCCCACCAACCACCTCAATTGGAATCAAAATGGGCAGACCTCAATGAAAGAATATTACAACAGCTGAAGAAACCACACCAAATGACATCAACAACACAACTAAAGGGAGAGAGCAGAGGCAGGCCCATGAATAGATGACACTAAACCCTGATCGTACTGGCACAGATGCTAAGGAGAACTTAATGTTAGTCATGCAAGAAAATATGGACAAACATATTGAAAGGGTACAAAGTCAGCTTATTAGCCTTGCCACCTGGCTTAATATACTGGAGGAGAACAAAATGGATATCAGGAGAGACATATCAGAAGTAAAGGCAAGCCAGCAAACTGAAGGTATCAAAAACCAGCTTTCCAAATTAATCGAAGACATCTGCAAATATAAGAATGACTGTCAGGAAGAAATAATGAAATCAAACGTGGAAATGAAATCACATCTCAGCAGGATGATAGAAACAACCCAAAAAGAAGTTGCAGAAAACAAAAACCATATTGAAATAATAAGAACATCCCTAGAATCTCTTACCAACAGGATGAATCACTGGGAAAACAGAACCTCAGACATGGAAGACAAAACAGAGGAGAATTCGAGAGAAATCAGAACCTTGACAAAATTCAAAAGAGCAAGTGAACAAGACTCAAGGGAAATGTGGGATACCATAAAAAGACCTAATCTCAGGATCATGGGTATCCCAGAAGGAGAAGAAAACCAAACAAGGGGCATAAAAAATATTTTCAACAGAATTATTCAAGAAAACTTTCGATACTTGGCAAGAGATAGTCCTGTACAACAAGAAGAGATACTGAGGACCCCAAACAAATTGGATCAAAGGAGGAATAGCCCAAGACATATCTTAGTTACAATGCCAAACATTGAGGATAAAGAGAGAGTCCTTAGAGCAGCGAAAGAAAGGAAACTCACATATAAAGGAAAACCCATCAGAATCACTTCATACTTCTCCAGAGAAACTTTAAAATCCAGGAGAGCTTGGAACAAAGCAATTCTAGGCCTAAAGAAGGATGGATTCCAACCTAGACTACTCTATCCAGCAAAGTTATCCATCATAATTGATGGAGGAATTAAAGTATTCCACGAGACTAATCAGCTTTACAATTATTTGAGCACAAAGCCAAACCTGCAAAAGATACTTCATGAGACATCCCTTGTAGACGAAACAAATAACCAACCTCAGGAAAGGAACAGAGAACAAACAAGGTAACACAAAAAAGCAGCAACAGCTCAGATACCAACCTCCATATTCTCTGCAACATGGCAAACCTCAGTTATAACAATATAACTGAGGTTTGAATGTAAATGGGCTCAACTCTCCTATAAAAAGACACAGGATAGCAGGTTGGATCAGGAAAATGGACTCTTCAATCTGTTGCCTTCAAGAAACACACCTTATAGCTAAAGACAGTAACCGACTGAGAATAAAAGGGTGGAAAACAATTTTCCAGGCATGTGGGAAAAATAAAAAAGCAGGTGTGGCTACTCTAATATCTGACAAAATAGCCTTTAAGCCAACAGCAATAAAAAAGGACGATGATGGCCACTTCCTACTCGTCAGGAGGCATCACCATACCTGACTTTAAAATATACTACAAAGCCATAGTAACTAAAACAGCATGGTATTGGCAGAAAAACAGGCAGTCTGACCAGTGGAATAGAATTGAAGCCCCAGCCTTTAATGCAAGTAACTTCAGCTTCTTAGTCTTTGACAAGGGTGCCAACAATATAAGCTGGGCTAAAGATAGCATATTCAACAAATGGTGCTGGACAAATTGGATAAACACATGTAAAAAAATGAAAATAGACCTATTCCTTTCACCATGCACACAGATCAACTTCAAATGGGTCAAAGACCTCACTATCAATCCTGTAACCCTGAATACCCTAGAAGAAAAAGTAGGAGGAACCCTACAGGAGATAGGAGTAGGGAACAACTTCCTGAGCAAATCTCCAGTAGCCCAGGAAGTACAACAGTCACTTAACCAGTGGGACCTCATCAGGCCCAAAAGCTTCTTACAGAGAAAAACACTGCTGTCAAAGTCAATAGACTCCCTTCAAACTGGGAGATGATTTTCGCCAGCTACAACTCAGACAGAGGCGTAATTTCCAAAACCTACAGAGAACTAAAAAACATTAATGACAAAAAAGCAAACTGCCCCCTCACAAAATGGGGCACTGATATCAACAGAGATTTCACAGAGGAGGAAACACAAATGGCCTTTTCTCAACTGAGAAAGTGCTCAGCATCCTTATGCATCAGGGAAATGCAAATCAAAACCACAATGAGATAACACATTTCCCCAGTCAGAATGGCAATCATAAAGAAAACCAACAACAATCATTGCTGGTGAGGATGCGGGGGAAAAAGGAACCTTCATTCACTGCTGGTGGGATTGCAAACTTGTTCAACCGCTATGGAAAGCAGTGTGGAGACTTCTGAACAGAATGGACATAGAACTACCAATGGACCCAGCTATCCCTCTACTAGGCATCTATCCACAAGATGTCACATGTTGACACAGAAATATTTGTACAACTATATTTATAGCAGCTCAATTCATAAAAGCCAATAATTGAAATCAATCCAAATGTCCATCCATGGAGGAATGGACAGCGAAACTGTGGTATATTTACACGATGGAATTTTACTCAGCAGAAAGGAAAAAAGACATATCAAAATTTAGGAAAAAATTGTCTGACTTCAAGCAGATCATACTAAGTGAACACTCAAAAGAACAGAGAATTGAACGCTGCATATTCTTCCTCACATGCAGTCCTTAACCAGGGTAACCGTAAACTCTACACAGACTAGTAGAAAGAAGTGAGAGGTTATGAATGAGGGGTAAGGGATGGGGGGAGGGGGATGGCTTAAGCATGAGGTTAAACCATATTAGGTTCCAAAACATATAATCCTCACGAGCATTCTGTAACCTATTGAGAAAGTAGTGGGAGTCGACTGGCAAGAGGGGCCACGAGTGTTAGGGGAGAGAGTCTAAGGCTATGAACAATTAGATCAGTCTGACAACCCCTGGCTCTAACCACCGGTTCCTTCCTCATTGAGATGTTGACCAAAGCTACCCATGAGACTCCAACAAGACAGAATTCTGTCAAAGCCCTTGAGTGCCCTCCCCAGGCCTGAGGCAAAACCCTGTTGCTGAAGAAACCACAGAATGCTATAGACCAGCATCGAGAGACACTTCAAGGTCTGGAATGGTATCCAGCTCCCAGAAGGTTGTTAGTGTAGTGCTGGAAGGCACTGCACAGACTGCCTAGGGAAACTGATCAAGGACAGCTGGAGTAAACAGAGACCACTGACATGAAACACAATCTGCAGCCATGAGTAGGCTGACCACACTTCCTAGTGGGAGATAACGAATCAAGAAAGGAGCACTTGTGTAATGGGGACGCCTGGGTTTGTGGGAGACAATCAACAGCTTTCAAATTCGGCCAAATTTTCCACTCAGTGAGGGGGACCCCTTGTCTGGACATTGGGTTGCAGGGCAATAGGCACCAGAATCCGTACTCTTGGGCTCCTAAGACGAGATACAATATGGGAGTAATTGACAGGGAGGCTACTAAAAATAGAATCTTGGTAATCCAGAATTTTGTATATTTGTTAACCTACACTGACCTCACTCTCTGATGTATACTATATTTGTGTTTTTCAGGATACAGTAAGAAGGCTTGGGCCCATCTAACCCTACCAACCAACCGTAGGCTGACAGCTGAGATCCTGGCAAGAGAGGAGCCACCACAGTCATATCATGAAGGATCCATATGGATCCCCACAGAGAATGATGGGATGAACAATGGGACCCATAGCCACAGCCGTTCAGTCAACACAGGATAAGCCAGTGAGACAGAAACCAATGATTTTTGACACTAAGCTCACAACAATAAAGCAGCCTTAATACTTATCCACCATGATCAGGGAACTGTGCGGACGAGGGGGCGGAGAGATTGTGAGAGCCGTGGTGGAGGAGACTATCCAGAGGCATGGCTCCTCTCAGTAACAACATACTAGGGCCAGGAGAACCTGGCTGAATACTAGGCTATCCATGGTCCCCTGTCAGAAGGACTGATCCAGACAACCCACGGAGGAGGATATCCAGCTGGTTGGGGATCGGGGAGGGGGAGCATCAGAGAATTGGGGATAACATCTCATTGTTTGCCCACTAAATAATGTAACTCATTATGGACAATAAAAAATAAAAAATAAAAATAAAAGAATCTCTAAAGAAAAAAAAAGATATTATGTCAACAATTGTCTTATTTCATGTACTTAAACTAACTCTTTAAGACATACTCCCTACTTCAGTATACAAGTTCAGACATCTGAGGACAATTTGAGAATCTAAACCCTCCTGGATAATTGGTATGTTTTCAAACATAGATGTTGTCTTGCTGGATGGTTCTTGATGTAATACTTCCAGGTTAGATCTCTATATTTGGACTTATTGCTAAAAAAGGTTTCAAAACTATGTTTTGTCTATGGTCTGAACTGTTGAAAATAAGTAATCTCAAGGTTGGACAAGATAGACTAAAAGATTATACCATTTTGTAATTAGATATGCCGTATTAGTCAATTGGATGTCAATATGGATATAGCTATCCTACAGGGTTAATACAAATTCCTCTCTAAGTGTGTTAACTACCTGTGTAAAAGCCAAATCCAATTGGAGCCATGGAACAAAATGAGCTAATATTTTGGCCTCTGTTCCAGGGTTACAAAGGCCACAGGAGATGAAAGGGGCCATACTGGAGTGTTTTTACACTGCATCTTTGGATGTTACCTCTCTTTCTGAACAAGGAGGATATGGAAACCCAGAAACAAATCAGTGTACAGCACATACAGGAGAGTCAATCGTGGACTAATTGTCCTGAGAATTTCCCAACTAAGGGAAAACCAAGGTCAGCACGAGCTGGACTCTGCCTCACTGACAGCGATAATGCTGAGGAAGCCACAGTGCTTTTCGCAGACCCCAATTCCTCCTTGGAGAGCCATCGTGACACCCAAAAGGACATACTTGTTAAATCTTGCCTTATACCAGGTCTTAAACACTCAGAAATTTATAACCAAGGATATATAATAATAAGTCTAATTGTCATAAGCCTCCAACCACAAAATGGTTTCTAATAGGATGGAATCTAAGATAAATATGTACTGGATAGCTCCACTGACACTAAAGGAGTTTTATGACACCAATCTCTGTCCCTGGTTTGCCCCAGGAAGGATTGGAGAATATATTTTAAAACTTCCTTAAATATAGGGAAGACAAGGTAAACACCTTAACATGCTCAACTTATTTACAAATTTAGATACAGACAGACTATTGTCTGGCATGTTTATTTCTTCCATTGGAGAAGATACTATTGAGAAAATCTGCTAAATTCTAAATTCTAATAATGAGAAAATCACAGGGCTCTAAATGCCTTCAACCCTACCCTAGTTGACATTTGTGCTTGTGCTCTTATTAAGACTAACTGTAATATATTTCTCTTCTTAATAACTTTATTAATATATGTCATATGCTTTGCAAGCCATACAGGAACCGTCTCAGACCATATCAGATGCTACAATGCCATTCGATAAGCAATTCTGGGGATGGATCTCGAGTTTCTATGGTGGACAGCAACCTGACACTGAATCACTCTCCACTGGATACCCTATGTGTAACACTCCCCACTTCTGGTGGAGCTACCCCACCTCCTGCCTCACAATGTGAGACAGGACAAAATCTTGGCAATGTGATATATGGCTAAGAGGTCTCTCTCTCTCGGGCCTTAGCTAGGTACCCTCCCCTCTCTGAGGGATACCCCCAGCTGCAATAACTTCATGTCCTATTCAGCAGGAAATAGACGAGAGAGAGAGAGAGAGAGAGAGAGAGAGAGAGAGAGAGA
>PVHP010052905.1:0-10909 GCA_004024765.1 Zapus hudsonius
CAAACCTTTGTGCTCACTCAGGGCTATCAGCAACTCAGAACCTCAGAGGCAATATTTGAAGATTCAAATAGGCCCATAAGACAAGGGGGGAATGAAGAATCCATTTTATAAAGCAGACTCCATTTTGTAAAGCAGACTCCATTTTTAGACTTACTTCCCCCTCCCTAAAGAATGTCTGGTCACAAAGACCAGGAAGTAAAAAAAAAAAAAAAAAGACACCATATAAGGAAGCATATGGCTGTCCTGGAATGTGGGCTGGCCCCGGGATGTAGCTCCAAGAAAGTAACCAATCAAGAGGCATACAGATACAGGAAAGGAGCCAATAGAAATACCACACACCCTGTGACCTGAGCTGTATTATAATTAGATAGCTTCTGTCCATAAATACCCTGCTCCTTTGTTCTTCCGGGCTCCATCTTGCCTGAACACACGTCAGCCTGCTGGTGGAGCCTGACTGAGCAGCCGAAGAATAAAAAACACCTCTTGCTTTTGCATCTGCTGGTGTGGTTATTGGAGTTTTGGGGTACGCTCTCCTGAGAGAGGCCTTGGGGGGTCTTTCACAGGAAAGACTGGAAGGGCTTTGCTGAAGGCAGTTTCTCAGCCCCAGATAGTGAGTCTGGCAGGCCCCTGGCTAGCCAGTGCAGGAGTCCTGGACCTCTGCAGCTTGACCTGCCTCACTGAGCTTCCTACAGGTTACCCCTCTGCCTGAAGCCTCTTTGTCATACACCCTGTAGCCATTCTGAAGAAGTATATAGCTCTGTATTTTTTTTTACCAAGATCTAATATTTTTTGAATGGCTTAAAAAGGCATAAATTCCTACATGTTAAAATATTGATACTATAAAACTGCAACTCTTCTAAAGAGTCAAAAAATATTCTGGATGAGGGATGGAGATACGGCTCAGCAGTTAAAGGTGCTTGCTTGCAAAGCCTGATAACCTAGGTTTGTTTGTAAAGCCAGATGCACAAAGTGGCACATGCATCTGGAGTTCCTATGTAGCAGCAGGAGGCCTTGGCACAATCATAGTCACTCCCTCTCTCAAATAAAATATTCTGTATTGAGTTAGGATTATCATTATAAATCAAATCAAAGCAATATGCTTCAAGCTGCTCCTTTGATTAGACTCCAATGGTTACTCATCACTGCCTTGCCAGAGGGATAATCCTAAGAAGGGAGGGAGGGAGAATATGCCTGAATCACTGAAATCACTCTTTTTTCCCTCATGTGGCATCTCAGCTGACTTATGTTGTGCTTATTTTGTGTTTTAATGAGCAAGCTTACCACAGAATGTCCAAAGACTCCAGCAAGTTCCTCAGATGCAAGCAGGTCTCTTAGAAGAAAGGGACATTCCTTCCCAATCAGTAAATATACCTAAAATTCAAACAGAAATCATACAAAAATTGTTATCATGAGGCAATTAGTATTTAAAAAGAACATTATCCACAAAGCAACTATTTGTAATAAATACAATATTGTGATTTCTTTTGTTATGTGGGGGGAAGCTTGTGGGGGGCTGGAGGGTTATATCAAGTGTCTTCCTCAATCACTCTCCACCTTCCTTTTTGAGATAGGTTTTCTCACTGAACCTGGAGCTCTCTGACTTGATTGGACCAGCTAAGTAGCAAGCCCCAGGGTTCCTCCTGTCTCTGCCTCCCCAGCTCTGGGGTTATAGGCACATACTATACTCCCTAATTTTCACATGGGTGTTGGGGTCTCCACTTGGGTGCTTATGCTGTGTGGCAAGCACTTTACCCATTGAGCCATCTCCCCAGACACCATGATTTATTTTCTTTTTTACTGGGCAGGGGAGGGGGGGCTTTTTTTTTTTTTTTAAAGGCAGTATCTCACTCAAACCCAGGCTGACCTGGAATTCACTTTATAGCTCCAGGCTGGCCTCAAACTCAAAGGGATGTTACTATCTCAGCTTCCCAACTTCCCAAATGCTGGAATTATAGGCATGAGCCACCACACCTGGCTCCATTATGATTCTTTAATTATACACAAAGATAATTATTGTGTTTTACAGTAAATAATAAAAATCAATAATGTGAGTTTTCATGTTCATCTAGATTACCTAACAGACCAACAATGAGGTTTCCACTCACGTCACCCAAAGCTCGTTCCAGACACGATGACAGTTTCATCACACTGAGGGAGACTGCAGGAGAGTATAGGCTTTCCAAGGAATCAAATATTTCAGGAAACAACTATTCAGAATAAGATTCATATCAGAGCTCGTCCTAAATAAGGGACACTTCTCAAAACAATACTACTATTAAAATTCTAATCTCTAGAGGTTTTGACTGTTGTCCATTTCTATTTTATTTTTGGTGTAAGTAAATAACCTATTTAAACACTAACATGTCTGAAGAATCAATACAATTCTTATACTATCTATGCAGTTCTTTGAAAGTTCTTTTCTAAATGTTTACTGAAAGCATATTTGGCATAGTCATGAATTAAAGCTAAATATTCTAGTTTACTGCTTACTTCCCATTGTATAATAGTAAACATAAGGCAGCTCACCTTGCTGCTTGAAGGGCAAGTACCGATAGAGAAGCAATGACCCTAGATGGAATTTGTTTCAAAATCAGACATGTTTCAGGCCCTGCTTTATCGTGGTCGTTTAACATGCCAAAGGAAAGGAGATAAGAAAACAGCAAACCAAAGGAGACTTGAGTTGGACCCTAAGAAATGCATTTGGTTTTCAATTTGCTGTCAATAGCCCATACCCCCTTCTCTCTGGCTTCGTAACACCACATCATTTCCCCAGGAATTTTAAAAAAAATATTTTATTTATTCATTTTTCAAGCAGAGAGAGAGAGAGAGAGAGAGAGAGAGAGAGAGCGCACCAGGGTCACCACCTTGTGGTTCTGCCTTATGTGGGTACTGGGGAATTGAACCCAGGGCCTTAGGCACTGGAGGCAAGTGCCTTAACTGATGAGCTATCTCTCCAGCCCTCCCCAGGAATTCTGACCTGCTGGAGGGAATTTTTTTTTAATCCCATAATAAGCAGCCTTATACCAAGCACTATCTTCCCAACTCCTGGTCTAGGCAGCCCAGGAACTGTTGAACACGACATGTGTATTCCCTGGCTCTGGCTTTGCAGGCCATGTTTAATCTTGTGACTTCTGCACAGTTGGAAGACCCCCAGATGGAAGATGGGATATGTAGTGCTGCTAGCAACAAGGATCTCTAAGCTGTTTTTGCTCAATTTTTGACTTCTCAAGGTGTGAAAATGCCAAACCTCTGGAAAATTTGTCCACTGGAACCATGGTGAATACTGGAACTCAAACTGCCGCTTGGTCAGAGATAAGATATGTAAATGGATGGCTTCACACACAGGGCCCAGCCGCCGCACGCTTCCTTGGTAATCCAGACTCTGGCCTTCAAGCATAAGAAAATGAGTTTTAGTATCAGAGCTCTAAATCATATGATGAAAAATTCTAAATCATCAAAAAATGCTTTGATTATAAATTTCCAATGCAATCCATTAACTTGTAAATGGACATATAACAAATTCACTTATATGTCAGTAGAAATAAATTACTCGATGCTTATCTGATTATAAAAGGTTATAAGTAGAAGGTGTATAAAATTCAAAAAAATTAAAAAGGAAAAAATCTTATTTGATGTGATTATCTTCCTACAGGTTTACGTGAAATGAGAGTCACACTCTGTAGTGCAGTCTCCCCTGACCTGTAATTTTAGCTGGCCATGGTGAGCTGAAGCACAAAAACACTACACAGCAAATTCTAGAAATAACACGCGTTTTCAACTGGATGCTGTTCTGAGTAGCATAATGAATTTCCGCAGGATCCTGTTCTATGTTATCCTTTATCCAGTCTCCACACTTGTGCACACTGCCCACCCACTTGGCCACCAGTGGTACTGCCACAGTATCACAGTGCTTGCACTCAAATAACCCTTGTTCCACTTAATGTGTCTCCAAAGTGTAAGAGTAGTGGTGAAAGGAGAGAGCGGAGCATCAAGCAGGGATGGATTAAGTCTGGTCCCATATGGCCACACAGAAGGGCATATAGAAACATATGGTATAAGTAGAATTCCATGCTGTACACAGTTTGAGACAAGCATTGGGGGTTTTGGAACATATACTCTGAGAATAAGATTATTACATTTAACAAGGAAACATGACTCTTTAAAAACTATGAGTTTTCTGCTGGGCATGGTGGCACATGCCTTGAATCCCAGCACTTGGGAGGCAGAGGTAGGAGGATCACCATGAGTTCAAGGCCACCCTGAGACTACATAGTGAATTCCAGGTCGGCCTGGGCTAAAGTAAAACCCTACCTTAAACAAAACAAACAAACAAAAAAAAACCTATGAGTTTTCTAATGATGAATTATTATAACATCAGTTTTTTAATGTTTTGGTAAGTTTGGAATTGGAAACCCACATGGCTCATGATTAAAAAGCACAGAAGGGTGAAAAATCTCCTATTTGGCACTCGGACTCTCCTTCCTGTCATAACTAATCATAAACTTCCTGGGCATGTTTACAAATATTTACATATAAACAAGCAAATACACATATATGCATGCTTCTATTTTTTTAACCTGCCTCAGAAAGAAGTCTGTATTAGATAAACCTTTTTATTACAGCATAACATTTACTGCATGCATTTATCTTAATTTACTGAGACAATGCTCTGTTTAACATGTTTCCAGATTTATTGACTTATTTATTTGACCATGACAATACTGCACACACCTTCACATCTGCGAATGCACCTGACTTATCAATTCCTGGAAATGAAGTCGCTGGCCAAGGTATGCTCATGTGTAATTTTTGTAACTACTATTAAATTTACTACCACTGTCCAAAAGATGAGTATACCTGGGTGGCATGTAAAGTAGCTGTATAATCTACAACGGGTCATTTCACACCAGAAATTCACAAGACTTCTACATAGCACTGTCTCAGGGTCCTCGCCCCGGCCTGCCCCCTGCTCGTCTGCAGTTTTCTTAGCTAAGCATTCTCTGCTTTTCTCAGCTGTTCAGCCTCATGCTCTCCTTCGTTAGGAACGCACTGTAACACCCACTAACAAACAGCTAAGGGGAAGGGGGTACAGGCTGGAACAGTGCCAACTCAAGCTCAAGCTCGGGGTTCAAATACAGTACCAACCTGCTTCTGCATAGCTCACACGGTCTGTAATTGCTTTCCAGCAAACCTCACCATTCTGAGAGACAATGCTACTGACATCACAGTTCTCTCTGACTTCAAAGCCAAGACTACAAATCACGTTGTGCACTGAAGGAGAAAGGCACGTGGTGACGGGATCTCCTATTAAGATCTGAAACATGAAACAAAAGGCACCGTTAAGCCAGGCTGTCCTGTCTACAAAGATACCACGATATGGGCGCCGTTGACACGCTTTGGGGTAACACGACAACCATATGCGCGGATTGAGGCCGTTTTATGTAAATGTTTAACGACTTTATCGAGCACGGCTCCTGACTCTGGGGTCGAGAGGTGGGACGCGTCTCTGACTTATTCCTCCCGGTATTCCTTTACCCTCCCGGGGCTTCGGAATCAGGAGAAATCCGGCGCCCGTGGGTCGCGGGAGCGCAGCGCACCCCGGGCCCACAGACCCAGCGCGCGGCCCCGGCCGCAGCGCCTTCCGGGAGCCGCGCCCTCAGGCCGCTCGGGCCTCCCGGGAGGCGACTCCGCGAGGCCGGCCGCGTGGAGCCCGCCGCCCGCCGAGGACCCGCCCGGGGGCCTACCGCCATCGCTTCCGGGAGGGCCGTCGCGCGCTCTGATGACGCACGTCGCCCTCGGCGACACGGCGCGGCGCGCAGGCTCGTGGCTTCCGGTAAGGCCGCCGCGCGCTCTGATGACGCACGTCGCTCCTCCCCGCGACGCTGCGCGGCGTTTCCGCTGACGGGCGAGGCGGTCCCGGTCGTTGGGCGACCACCGCGGGCGGAGATGGTGTCCCCAGATTCTGGCAAGGCGGAAAAGCGGGGCCGGGCGGCGAAGCCCGGCCTGAGCCGGACGCCCCGAGTTTCCCCGGCGCCCCCCAAAAGAGAGCGGCGACTAAGCATGTTCGAGAAAGAAGCCGTGAGTGCCCGGCCGCTTCCCAGGGCTCTGCCCGCCGCGAGTGCCCACGGCGCCACCGCGCTCTGAACGGGTGCAGCCCGGCTCGGCCCGCCAGAAAGGAGCCGACCCGGCAGGCGAACAGTGAGATGATTGGAAGCTACGAGCAAACGCTCACTAGAAGCAGCCGTGGAGTCTCTTAGAAAGAAGAAAGAGAGTTGTGACTTGCAGAATAGTCTGTTCGCTAAGGGGGACCGAGGCTCCCATGAAAGTCAGGCACTCCGAAGTCACTGCTAGGGTAACAATGTAGCTAGGCCCCTTCAGCGGAAAAGAAGGTGGTAGTCACTTCCCTAGAGAGCATCGTTTTTGTAAACAAGAACATTTTTAAGGTATTGTCCATAAGAGGGCTAGGGAGCCTCTAACAGTTAAAAGATGGGCACAGAAGTCTGACAGGTGATTTAAAACATTTCTTCCTGACAAGGAAAATGTCTACATAGATTCACCTTAGAGTAACTCCTACCAGAGACTACTTCATAGCGCAAGAAGTGTGTGGAATTAGTAAACTTAGGGGCATAAAAAAAATCCTGAAATATTATTAGTAGCTTTCAGTGAGCTGTAACATTCCTTCAGCTTCAAGTGGTCTTGTAATTTGAGTCCCCAAAGAAGATAAAATGGGGGACAAATAATGTTTGAAATAATAGTTGGATAATTTACAGCTGTGAGAACTATAAACCCATGAAGCAAAGAATGAATTCTAAACACAAGAAACATGGAAGTTTCACTGCCCACCACCCACAGGGGCAATGATAAAACACACACACACCGCTTATGGGTGGAAGAACGTGCATTCTCTATTGCTCTCTCAGATCTCACTCCTCTCTCAGATCTCAGACCTCTCTTCCATAAATGAATCCAGAATATATAGAGCTCCTTGCCAATCAGGGAGCTGTTGGTCTATGATAAGAACCTGTGAGCATGATGTGCAAATAGCCAATCAGGACTACCTCCTGAATCCTACTAAGCTAAGCCCCTCTTGGCAAGCTGTCAGGTGCCATCCTGAGATTAAGCCAGGGTGTGCCTCCGTGGGCCCTCAAAGACTTTCGCCCCCAACAGAAGTTCTTCCAAGATGTAGTTGGAGCCAGTGATGAAACCACAACAGAAAAGGATGAAAGACAAAAATAATTTTGGACCAGAGAGCAGGGAAAACAAATAGAAGAGCAACAAACCTGACACATTGTTAAACCAGCCAACTCATTGACTCTTAGTGGTCAGAGCAGATTTGCAAAGATTCAGCTGTTCTCAGCTATAGACTTTAAAATGCTTAGCTAAAATAGGAGGATGAAGAAAGACCATGCTAGCACTTAAAAAACCAAGTGGGAGGAGCTATGTAAGTTTCAGACAAGGCAGAATGCAAAGCAAGGAAAGTTAACGGAATTAGAGAGGGTCATTGCATAATGTAACTGGGACCAGCTCTCCTGGAAGATGGCCATTCTAAGCAGGCATGTGACTTTCAGCACTGCATCAGAACCTGCTAGGGGAAAATGGACGACAGTTAGAGAAATATGTGACTCCACTGCTATAATTGGAGATGTCTCTCAAAAATGGACAGGGAGGCTGGAGAGATGCTCAGTGGTTAAGGTGCTTGCCTGCAAAGCCTAATAACCCAGGTTCAATTCCCCAGTACCTACATAAAGCTAGATGCACAAAGTGGAACATGCATTTGGAGTTCATTTGCAGAGGCTGGAGGCCATGGTGCACCCATTCTCTGTCTCCTATCTTCTTGCTGTCACATAAATTCTTTACAAAACATAGATACGGCCAAGGTTATGGCTCAGTGGTAAAGCACTTGCCTAGCATGTATAACAGCCTGGGTTTGTTCCCCGGCACTGGAAATTTGTTTTTTGTAAAAGGGGTAGGTTTATCAGGCAAGAAATTAGGACGTGCTTAAATTCCACACCACCATCAGTGAACTACACATATCTTACATCCATAGACTCACCCAGCAACTGCAAATTGTTCCTCAAGCTCACAGGAAATGTTTACTAAAATGCATCACATTCTAGACCATAAATCATAAATCTTTTACATGTATGTGTGTGCTCATGTTTGGGTATGTACATGTCATTGTATGCATGTGATGTCCAAAGAACAACCTTGGGTTCCTTCTTGCCTTCCACCTTGTTTGGGGCAAGGTTTCTAGTTGTTTACCATCTGTCGTGGTTTGATTCAGGGGTCCCCCATAAACGTGTGCTCTGAATGCTCTGTCCCCAGCTGAAGAAAATTTTGGAATTGGAACCTTGTTGGAGATGTATTCTTGGGGGTGGGCTTATTGGGTGTTACAGCCAGCTTCCTCCTTGCCAGTGTTTGGCACACCTTCCTGTCACTGTTTGCAGTGCTGTGGTGGAGGTGATGTCCCTCTGCTCATGTCGTTTTCTCTGCTATCATGGAGCTTCCCCTCAAGTCTGTAAGCCAAAACAAACCCTTTCCTCCACAAGCTGCTTTGGTCAGGTTCTGTCTGCAGCAATGAGAACTACATTGCCATGTGCCATCTTGAGCTTCAGAGCATTCTTCTCGTCCTCCCGTCTCCCCACAGGTGCACTGGGGTTCAACACGCCTGCATGGATCCTGGAGATTGGCACCCAGGCCATCATGCTTGCACAAGCATTCTTCCTCACTGCGCCATCTCCCTAGCCAGGGATGTCCACTCTCAGGCAGCACTGGAATCAAACTAAAAATTGATCCTGGAAAGTTATCTGCAGAAATGTAAAAATGTATGCTAATTGAACAATACATGTCTAAAGAACACATAGGTCAAAGAAGAAATCTCAAATTTGAAAATACTTCTGCTTTATGAAAATATAAACACTATTAAAAATTACAAGAGATGCCAGGTGTGGTGGCGCATGCCTTTAATCCCAGCACTCGGGAGGCAGAGGTAGGAGGATCACTGTGAGTTCAAGGCCACCCTGAGACTACATAGTGAATTCCAGGTCAGCCTTGGCTGGAGTGAGACCCTACCTCAAAAAAAAAAAAAAAAATTACAAAAGACAACAGCAAAAGCAAAACCAGCTACTGAGAGAAATTACCTTAATGAATTCAAGCAAGTGGATCTGGTGTAAGTCACTGAAGCTTCCATCTCAAGAAACTAGAGAAAGTGCCAAATGAAATCCAGAGTGATCAGAAAAAAGTAATAAAAATCATAGCCAAGTAAATGATCTCAGACACAGGAAGTACATAAAAACCATAAAACCCAAAAGATCTTTTTTTGAAAAGATCAGTAAGTTGGCATGTTATTATGAAAAAGATAACCAAAGGATCAATATCATATGTGCAATCTATTATCTAGATGAAATAGACTCTAGATATCACAACATCCCAAGGCCATCCAAAGTATAATAAAATACTATGGTAACCATGCTGCATATTTGGTAACCTCTGTGACATGAGGCCTGTTCCTTTAACAGAACTCGCGAAAGAGAATCTCAGTAGGCCTACATCTATTTTTAAAATTGCATTTAGAATTGAATCATGTCTGTTTTTTCAATATTGATTGATTTACAAGCAGAGAGAATGGGCATGTCAGGGCCTCCTGCCACTGCAAAAAACTCCAGAAGCATTTGCCACTGTGCATCTGGCTCCACATGAGCACTGGGAAGTCAAATCCAGAGCCTTGAAAGCAAGCATCTTAATTGCTGACTCATTTCCCCAGTCCTGAATCATATCCTATTGATGAAGAAAAAGTATTTCACAAAATACATCAATTCATGATTTTAAAAAAATGAACAAAACAATAATAGAAATACCATGACATAATAAAACTCTCAGCAAACATCCTACTCAGTGGCAAAAGACAAAGTTTGCACCACTCTTATTCAACAGAACTAGGAGTATTAAGAGAAGCAATTAGGTAAGAGAAAGAAATTCCTGATTCTTATGAAAAAAAAAAAGCTCTTTTAAAAATATGTGGAGAGAGAGAGAGAGAGAAAGAAAGAAAGAAAATGGGCATGCCAGGTCCTCCAGCCGCTGCAAATGAACTCCAGACACATGTGTGACCTTGTGTATCTAGCTTTACGTGGGTCCTGGGGAATCGAACTCCGGTCCTGCTTTGCAGGCAAAGCCTTAACCACTAAGCCATCTCTCCAGCCCAAAGCTTACTTCTTTAAGGGGATTAAAAAAATTAACCTAAAGCTGGGTGTGGTGGCTCACGCCTCTAATCCTAGCACTTAGGAGGCAGAGGTAGGAGGATCACCATGAGTTCAAGGCCACCTTGAGACTACATAGTGAATTCCAGGTCAGCCTGGGCTAGAGTGAGACCCTACCTCAAAAAACCAAAATAAATAAATAAATAAATAAATAAATAAATAAATAAATAAATAAAATAAACCTAGAAAGTATTAGGATCTAAGTAAGTGTGTGCTAAAGAGTAAATACTGCATATCAAAAGTAGGGGCTGGTGTGTATGTGTGTTTTAGTCATCTTTAACTTAAACTTATAAATGTGTCAAGTAAATTCTGTGGTTCAAAGATAAATAAATGTAAAATAAATTCATGGGTAATATTTCCACAGCTGAAGGGTAGGAAGCATAAAAAGTTGTCCTTATCTCTCTGTCCCTGAGCCACTCAGTTGCCCTTTCTGGAATACACTCTTATCTCTGGGGTGTGTGTGTGTGTTTAAAATTATGTGTGTATTCTAAATATATGCACAAAAATTTGTATATGTATGCCTGTATGTAAACATGAAAAGAGACTTTTTCCTCTTTTACAAGGTTGGTAGTAAGTCTAGAATTTTAGGACTACATTTTCATAGACATTTGTTTCAACAGATTTCTAAGTTGTGTCAGTCCTGCCTCCACTGT
>PVHP010052906.1:0-10919 GCA_004024765.1 Zapus hudsonius
ACCTTTAATCCCAGCACTCAGGAGGCAGAGGCAGAAGGATCACAAAGACTTCAAGGCCACCCTGAGACTACAGAGTGAATTCCAGGTCAGCCTGGGCTAGAACAAGACCCTAGAACAAGACCCTACCTAGAAAAACATAACAAAACAAAAAAGACCAAAAAACCAAAACTAAAAAAAAAAAAAAAAAGAAGAAGAAAAAAAGAAAATTTTCATAAAACAAAGAAAAGGGCTGGAGAGATGGCTCAGCGAGTAAGGCACTTGCCTCCAGTAACTAAGGCCCTGGGTTCAATTCCCCAGGACCCACATAAGCCAGACCCACAAGGTGGTGACCCTGGTGTGCTCTCTCTCTCTCTCTCTCTCTCTCTCTCTCTCTCTCTCTCTCTCTCTCTCTCTCTCCCTCTGTCTCTCTGCTTAAAAATGAATAAAATATTTTTTTTTTAAAAAACCCAAAACTAAACTAAACAACCCTGCCTATGACAAGGAGCCAGGGACAGGCATCTCAAGCTCTTGGCTCAGGAGCTAGTGGTCAATCAGCCATGGGTGTGCATCTAATCAAGGTTGTACATAGGGCTGGGGAAACGGGAACTTTGGAAAACAGGTAATTGATCCTGGACAAGACGCCTCACCAGCTCCGTGGGAAGTGGTGCAGAGCACACTGGCAGGCAGGTTACGCAATGCTGTCTGGGAAGGCTGGGCTACACATCTACCCTACAAAGCAGAGCTACAGACCACAGGGAAGACCAGTAAGGGATGCCCAATGCAGGCCGACTTCCCTTCAGTGACCCCAACCCCAACTGCCTCATTCCTTGTGCTTACCTTAAATGTGAACTTGGAGGCACTCATGACTTCAATGATGTTGAAGGCAGCCCAGCTGATGTCGTACCCGAGCATCTGCAGCTGTTTGCAACAGGAGGCATGGTCAAGGCGCCACTTCCTACGAGGAGCAGGCCTACCATGCCCTGATCCCAGGAAACCCATTTCCTCCCTTGAGCTGCTTCTGGTCAGGCAACACAAAGTAACTGACACCCACGATCTCAGCACTCGGGAGACTGAGGCAGGGGATCACAGGTTCAAGTCCCACCCAAACAACTTAGTGAGGCCTTGCTTCAAAAAGTGAAAAGTGGAGCAGGCGTGGTTATGCACACCTTTAATCCCAACACTGGGGAGGCTGAAGTAGGATGGCCATGAGTTTGAGGTCACACTGAGACTACACAGTGAATCCCAGGTCAGCCCAGTCTAGGGCAAAATCTTACCTCAAACCCTCCTCCCCCCAAAAATTAGCCAGGCATGTGGCCCACACCTTTTAATCTCAGCAGTTAGGAGACAGAGGTAGAAGGCTCTCTGAGTTCAAGGCCAGCCTAGGGCTACAGTGGTCTCCATGTCAGCCTGGGCTAGGGCACACCTTGAGGGAGTGAAACGTGGGCTGGGGATGGAGCTCAGGGGCTGGGCAGTGGCCTGTAACATACAAGACCTTGGCCTCTCCAGCAATGACAGGGAGTCAGCTCCCTAAGAGCTTGTGACACCTGCACCGAGATTCCAGGATGAGCCCTCATCTGAGGAAGGGGGGGGCATCCATAGCTCACAGGGTCACCAGAGACTACAGCCAAAGAGTACCCCCCCCAGGCTCCCAGCATGCCCCAGGAGGAGAGCTGCTCCAGGACAGCACCACAAGGGAGGACAGGGAGGGTGCTCACATAGGTCAGCTTGCACACTGCGTTGGCCTTCACGGCGATGTTGTCCTGCTTCAGCTCCTGCTTGACCTCGTCAATGCACTGGGAGATGTACTTGGCCTGAGCAACGAGAGCCTAACATGAGCCCTGGAAATTCTCTACCATCATAGGCCAGGTGCTGGCCCAGGTCCTGGGAGCTGACCCATCAGCTCCAGGGCAGCTCTGTGGGCACACTGCTGTCCTGTCACCCAGGACCACATGTCCACCCCCAGAAAGCCTCACCTCTGGTGTGTGTTTTACTGTTTGAGACAAGGTCTCACGTAGCCCAGGCTCACCTCCAACTCGCTATATAGCCAGGGCTGGCTGTGAACTGATCCTCCTGCCTCCACCTCCCCACCACACCTGGCTACTCAGAGAATATTCTCCTGAATATTTTATGACCTGGACTACGTTGAATGGAACAAGCATCACGGTCACCATATCCTACCCACAAGCCTCAGACAAGCAATCCTGCTCAGTGCTCCGCAGTGCCACCCCATGTGCAGGGACAGCCCCATCCTGCACATCATGGTGGCTCCACAGGGAACACAGGGTTACTGCCTGACCAGGACTGTGGGACCCTGATGAGGGGCACGGAGGATATAGGGTTAAAGGAAAGTTGAGGCTGGCCTGAAACCCCAATAATCTCTTATCTGAGACCAGCAGTTTTGGCCACTGAAGTCTCCTTCCTTTATCCTAAAAACTCCAGCCCCTTGTAGGCCTCAACAAACCCTAAGCCCAGGCACCTTAAGGCCTGAGTTTACTGGAGCTCACATACCTCAGCTAATAAGCCCGGGCAATAAAAAAGGTTTAAAGGTCACAGCTCTGGGCTGGAGAGATGGCTCAGCGGTTAAGGCACTTGCCTCTGGTGCCTAAGGACCTGGGTTCAATTCCCCAGGTCCCATATATGCCAGACCCACAAGGTGGTGGCCCTGGTTCGTTCTCTCTCTCTCCTTAAAAATGAATTTTAAAAAAAAGGTCATAGCTCCTCTGCAGCCACTGCCATCCATTACATGCCTAAAAACGAGTAATTCCCGCCATGTGGAGCTGAGAAAGTCCCTCAATTTATCTAATGTAAAGCAGGCATCGACAGGTTACTTACTGGCCCCTGACAATCCCTTCATGAGACATCTACTGACTACCCTGCCCCTACCAATCCCCTTGCTGCTTATGTCCCTGCTTCTGATTTTTTTCTATAAAAACAACCTTTTTCTGCATAATAAATGAGCTGTTCATTGCAACTGCCTCCTGAGAGTTCTTCCTCTCATTGGCTCACTGCTATCCCAAGACTCTGTCCACTCAGCTCCACAGACTGACAGGGAGTTGATGCGTGCTGCAATTCCCCAAGGAATCCACGAAACCACACAGGACACTCTTTCAGATGGCCCCACCCCAGAATGCTGGTCTTAGGCACTGAAGCCAAACCTAGACCCTGGCCCTGAGACCCCCTCATGGCTTCAGAAGCACCTGACAGAGGCTGCTTCAGGGAATGCCATTTGCAGGAGCTACGCCATCATCCAAAATCAATCTAGAAGGAAGCCAGCCTCAAGTCTGAGGCCAGGCCAACCTGGGCTACAGACAGACAACGGACTGAGGAGATGACTAGGTGGATAGCACTTGCCATTCAAGTATTAAGAGCCTGGAGACTGGATTCCCAGAGCCAATGTCAAAAAGCTGGACACCAGTGGGGGTCTGGGACCCCAGCACACCTTCAGAGCAAGGAGCTGGGCCAGCTACCCTGGCAGCACCCAAAGGAAGGAGAGATCTGCTGCCATGAGCTGAAGGCAAGGAGTCATCTGACATCCACACATTGACACACACCATACACCTGCACTCACACACATCCACATGAGAGGGAGAGAGAGAGAGAGAGAGAGAGAGAGAGAGAGAGAGAGAGAGAAAGAGAGACTGACTGAGACCAAGACCGAGACCCCAGGCATGGTGGCTCACACCTTTAATCCCAGCACTTGGGAGGAAGAGGTAGGATCACCATGAGTTCAAGGCCAGCCTGAGACTACATAGTGAATCCCAGGTCAGCCTGGGCTAGAGCAAGACCCTACCTTGAAAACAAACAAAAATTTAAATAAACCAAGGGTGGTGGACACCTACAATCTCAGCTCCAGGGAGGCTGAGGTAGGAGGATCACCTAAGCTAGCCTGGGCTAGAGATTTTGAGGCCCTACCTGGTAAACAAAACCTTTTTACAGGGCTGCATGTGCAGCACACTGGAGGCACACACACTCGCAGTGTGGTCCTGCAGCAGGGGAGTAGTGGGCATGGTGGTCCCTTCCGTTCCAGCACTAGGAGGCACAAGAATCTTGAGTCATAGGCCAGCCTGGGCCACAGAGACCCTGCCTCACCCACAGTGGGGAGGACAACGGTCACTCACAGCCAGCCCAGCACCCTACCATCAGCCACAGGGGACACCCTGGAGACCACCTGGTCCCTCCCTGAGCAGGACCCAGAGGCTCACCAGCCAACAGCAGAAACGTTGGGGCACCAAGGCTCAGCACCAGCCTGACCCCTCCACCAGAACCCCGAGGTGCTTGCCCCTCCCCCATTCTCTGCCTGTGGAAGGGAAGCTGTCAATCAAGAAATGAGGCAGGGGCTGGGGAACCGTCCTTGCTTGCAGAACCTGTAGGCCTGGGTTCGACTCCCCAGTACCCACATAAAGACAGCCGCACAACATGACGCATGAGTCTGGAGTTCATTCGCAGCCCTGGCACATCCATATGATCTCTCCCTAAAATAACTTTTTTAAAGGAAAAAAGAAAGCTGGAAGGAGCAAAGTGGGGGAAATGCAACAGAAGTGTTCCTTCCAAGAGTGGCAGATACACACTGTCCATGCCAGTTGCCCCCCGGCCAGGGCCTCCCTGACACCCCAGCACAACACTGATGGGGTGCGCCTGGGGGGAGGGGCAGGAGGAGCCAGGTACCATAACCAGAGTGTCCAGACCAGGCTGCCAAGGGACATAGAGAACGGGGCGACAGGAAGGCGGCCAGGAGGCCCTCCCAGGCCGGAGGCGTCCTTTCAAACAGTCCGGCCAGCAGAGTATGTGAGACAGGGACCCAAGGACTACAGCTCGCCACCGGAGTGGGTTCTGAGCTGCAACGGAAGCAGTCCGAGGGCAGAGGACCCCACTGCCGACCCCGAACCCCACTGTGGGCAGGCCCTCCTGGTCCAGGACAGGAACAGCCTTCCTCCAGAGCCCAGGTATGCCCGCCTGGCCGTCCCTCCATGAAACCAGGGGCTGGGATCGGGATCCTCAATCTAGGTCACGCGTTGGGGGAGGGGAAGGGAAACGGCAGCCACAGTCACAGTTCCACTTCTGGAAAACCGCTTCCTGCTGCCTGCCGAGTGCGGCTTCCCTCAGCCTCAGGAGGATCCCCAGAACACAGCCCGGAGAGGAGAGCACAAGGACCAGGGGCGGGGTCCCTCAACGCCTTCCCTCCCAACAGGTAAACTGAGGCTCAGGGAGCCAGTGACAGCTCGCTGGGAACCCCGAGACCCTGCGTGGTGCATGGCACCGGGGGCAAGCGGTCACGGGCTGGGTGGGACAGGTGGGGAGGGCAGGGTGTCCACCGCGGCGGGCTCACCTCATCCTCCTTATGGTTGCGGATGCCGCGGACCAGGTCCTGCAAGTTCTTGTCGAACATCCGGTCGATGCTGCCCTTGACCATCTTCAGGGCCATCGCGGCGGCGGGCGTCCACTCCCCGTCCCCCGGCCCCTCCCCGCCCCCACCTGGGGACGCGCGTCTGCGCCTGCGCCCGCGCCGCGAGGAGCGCTGCTGCCGGCCGCCGCGGGGAAGGACGGCGGGGCCCGGGGCGGCGGGGAGCGGCGGGAGGCTGAGGACGGCGGCGACGAGCGACCCCCTCCTCTCACCACACTCCGCGCTCCCCGCTCCGGGCCGCTGGCAAATGGCGGCCAAGATGGCGGCCAGTCAGCTGACGACAGCCCGGGCGCCCCACACGGGCCGCTTCCGGAAGCCCCGCCTCCTGCGCGGGAAGCCCAGCCCCTCCCGAGTCTATCTCCATGGCGACGAGGAGCCAGCCAATAGACTCGGACACCGCCCTTTCCGTCCAAGTTCTGTGATTTTATTGGTCAGGAGCTTCGGAGTTCCGCCCACACGCCAACCACGCCTCTGAGGAACGCGCCCGCTCTTTCCCCCTCGACTGACAGCTGTGAGCGTAGCCCGCCCCGCCCTGCTCGAATAACTTGGCAACTAGGAACTAGCCAATAGCGCCGCGGGCACCGCCCTTTCCATCGCGGCTCTGAGATCTTATTGTTCAAGATCTCCATAGCTCTGCCCACATGCTAACCACGCCTCTGGGAAAAGCGCCCGCCCTTTCTCATCGGACTGACAGGTGTGGGCGTGGCCGCCGTGGGCGGAGCTTCGTGCGGGCTCCTCCTCTTCTGAGTCTGCAAGGTGGCGCGGCCCACGGTTACAAGCACCACGCATCCCCGGCAGAGGCACGGCCAGCAGTTCGAGGCCAGCCTGGGCTACGTGAAACCCTCTCTCAAAGCAGGAAGACAACCGATGGCTCGGCGGTTAAGGCGCTTGCAAAGCCAGCGGACCTAGGTTCGATTCCCCAGAGTCCTGTTTGCAGCAGCTGGAGGCCCTGCTACGCCACCTAGTCTCTTTCTCTCTCTTTCTTTGTTTGCAAATAAATAAATACAAATACTTTCATAAAATAGGAAGACAAGGGGTGAGGTGGAGCGCCTGCTTAGCATGCATGAGGCCCTGGGTTCTCTTTTTTGGAGGGAGGGACAGAGTCCTCCTCCTGCCCGCGCTGATCTGGCAGTCCCTCGAACTCAGGGTGTAGCCCAGGATGGACCTTAAACACACATCAGTCAGAGGCGGGAGAGATTGCTCAGTGGTTAAGGCTCTTGCCTGCAAAGCCTATCAAACCTAGTTCTTTGATTCCGCAGTTCCCACGTGAAGCCAGATACAGCCGAAGTCCATTAGCAGTGGCTGGAGGCCCTGGCATTCTCTCTCTCTCTCTCTGCTTGCAAGTGAATAAATAAAAACATCTTTTAAGCCGGGCGTGGTGGCGCATGCCTTTAATTCCAGCACTGGGAAGGCAGAGGTAGGATTGCCTTGAGTTCAAGGCCACCCTGAGACTACATAGTGAATTCCAGGTCAGCCTGGGCTAGAGTGAGACTCTACCCCGAAAAACCAAAAAAAAAAAATTTTTTTAAAAAAACCCAGCCATCCATCTTTCTCAGCATTCTGAGTTCTGGGGTTTTGGATGTAAGCTGCCACACCTGGGTTGCGCTTTTATTTCTTATTTTATTTTTGAGGTAGGGTCTCACTCTAGCCCAGGCTGACCTGGAATTCACTATGTAGTCTCAGGGTGGCCTTGAACTCATGGGGATCCTCCTACCTCTGCCTCCCAAGGGCTGGGATTAAAGGTGTGCGCCACCACGCCTGGCTTGTTGTTGTTTTTAAAAATATTTTTATTCCTTTATTTGTGAGGAGAGAGAATGGGTGGGCCTCGTGCCCCTGCAAAGGAACTCCAGATGCATGTGCCAATTTGTGCACCTGGCTTTATGTGGATGCTGGGGAATCGAACCCAGGTCATCAGGCTTTGCAGGAAAGTGCCTTAACCACTGAGAGATCCCTCCAGCCCTGGGGGTGTTGTCTTGAGACCTCTCACTGTGTAACCCTAACTGGCCTAGAACTTGCTACGTAGACCAGGCTGGCCTTGAACTTCCCACACTCCTCCAGCCTCAACCTCCTGAGTATGGGAATTACAAGGGTGTCCCACACATCAGCTTCACAATGGGGACCCTGGAGTAGTATGCAACCATGAACATGGATGAGTCTCTGGCACATGCTCTAACATGGACCGTTCTGAAGGTCAAAATGCTCAGTAACAGGAGCCAGGCACAGGAAGACACACAAAACAAGTGAGCGGTCCCACCCTTAGAAGGTCCCTGGAGTCCTCAGAGCCACAAAGACAGCACGTACAAGGGACGGAGCCTCAGTGTGGAGGGATGGAAAGTTCTGGAGATGGATGGTGGGGAATATCGCACAGCCACAAAATGGGCTTCATCTGCTGAGCAGGAACATGGTAGAGACGCATTTCACTGTATGTGTAGTTTTCAAATATTTATTTGCAAGCAAAGAGAGAGGAAGGGAGTCAGAAAGAGAATGGGCGCACCAGGGCCTCCGGCCACTACAAATGGACTCCCGATGCATGTGCCACCTTGCGCACCTGGCTTTACGTGGACACTAGGGAATAGAACCTAGGTCAATAGGCTTTGCAGGTGAGCGCCTTAACCGCCTGAGCCACGTCTCCAGCCCATGTATTTTTATGAACGTTCATACCTGTACGTAGTTTATTTTGATCACAATCCCCTCACATGACCTTTTATTGTTCTCTCTCCTCATCCCTTTCCATTTCATCCCTTCTCTTTTCCAAGTAGTTCCCCTTCTATTTTGACATGTTCTTTTATTTTTCAAGGTAGGGTCTCACTGTAGCCCAGGCTGATCTGGAATTCACTATGTAATCCCAGGCTGGCCTGGAACTCACAGCAATCCTCCTACCTCTGCCTCCTGAGTTCTGGGATTAAAGTTGTATGTCACCATAGGCTTTTGACTAGGTCTTCATTACCAGGCATGAATTCCCTCCCATGGAGCAGGCCTCAGATCCAATCAGAGCAGTTGGTTGTTGGACCAGTGTTCGCTCGTTGCTGGCTAGTCAATTGTGTGGCTCCCTGGGGAAGACGGCTAAGGACGACTTACTCCCAGGCACCTGCAGAGCATCTCCCGGCGCTCTGACAGCTAGCCAGAAGGCATGATGTGTGTATTTTAAAATTACAGGGCATATGGGAAGATAGCTCAGTGGCTAAGGGCACTTGCAAGCCCAGGGTTCAATTCCCCAGCCAGCCACATAAAGCTAAACACAAAAAACGTGATGCAAAGCTGGACTTGGTGGCATACACTTTTAATCCCAGCCCTTGGGAGGCAGAGGTCGAAGGAATGATGTGAGTTTGAGGCCAGCCTAGGACTACAGAGTGAGTTATAGGTCAGCCTGGACTACAGTAAGACCCTACCTCAAAAACCAAAATAAATAAATAAACATCTGACTTACTGAAGACTGAACAACTATTTTCACAGCCAAATTTGACTTGGCTGGAGCTGAGGGGCTGCGTGCAGTTTGTGGAGAAGTCGGCAGGGGGCAGTGCAACCCCATCTCAGAGGCAGGCAGCTCCTCTTAGGAATGATCTTAGAAGCAGGCCCTGAGAGGCTGGACCTCGCCAGAGATTCAGGCACCTGTCTCCCATCCCTGATCAAGCCCTGAATTAGTTCTGATTTCAAAATATTTATCCAAAGAAAAATTTAAAAAAAAAGAGAGAAAAAAAACAAAGAAAAGGAAAAAAAATATTTATCCAACTATCCACCCACTCATCATCCATCAATTAATCCATTCAACTACCCATCCATCCATCCACCCATCCACCATCCATCCATCCAACCATCCATTGGACAATATACAGAATCATTCAGATGCCAGTCTTGGCCATGCACAGAAGAAGACCAGGGAAAGGAGAGGCCTGGGGACAGACATCATTGTTAGCTCGGGCCTAGCATGCATATGGTCCTAGGTTCAACCCTGATTTTAAAAGAGAAGAAGCACTGGGCGTGGTGGCGCACGCCTTTAATCCCAGCACTCGGGAGGCAGAGGTAGGAGGATTGCTATGAGTTCAAGGCCAACCTGAGACTACATAGTGAATTCCAGGTCAGCCTGGACTAGAGTAAAACCCTACCTCAAAAAACCAAAAAAAAAAAAAAAAAAAAAAAGAGAGAGAGAGAGAGAGAGAGAGAGAAGAAGCATGCCCAGTGTGGTGATGCACACCTTTAATCACAGCATTTGGGAGGCTGAGATAGGAAAAATCACTGTAAGGTTAAGGTTAGCCTGGGCTAGAGTAAGACCTTGCCTCAAAAAAAGGGGGGGTTAAAAAAAAAGGGCTGGAGAGATAGCTCAGCGGTTAAGGCACTTGCCTCTAGTGCCAAAGGCCCCTGGTTCAATTCCCCAATGCCCACATATGCCAGACCCACAAGGTGGTGGCCCTGGTGCGCTCTCTCTCTCTCTCTCTCTCTCTCTCTCTCTCTCTGTCTGTATCTCTCTGCTTGAAAATGAATAAATAAAATATATTTTTAAAAAAAGGGGGGAAGGGTTCTGGAGAGATGGTTTAGTAGTTAAGACCTTTGCCTGAAAAGCAGAAGGACCCGAGTTTGATTCCCCAGTGCCCACGTAAAGCTAGATGCACAAGTTGGCAAATGTGTCTGGAGTTCAAATGCAGTGGATGGATGACTTGGCATGCCCAATCTCTCTCTCTCTCTCTCTTTCTCTCTCTCTCTCTCTCTTTATCAAATAAATACATACATAAAATATTTTTTTTGGTTTTTCGAGGTAGGGTCTCACTCTAGCCCAGGCTGACCTGGAATTCACTCTGTAGTCTCAACTCATGGTGATCCTCCTACCTCTGCCTCCCGAGTGCTGGGATTAAAGGTGTGAACCACCATGCCCAGCCATAAAATATTTTTAAAAACTGTAAGGACTCAGAGATTGTTCAGTGGTTAAGACAGTTGCTAAAAGAGATGGAAGGTTAAAGCCAAAAAAGAGAAAAATATAAAAAAATAAAAAAGAGAGGGAAGGTTAAAAAGAAGTGAAAGGAAGAGAAAAGAAGACAGAGAAGATGGCACATTGCTTTAATCCTAGTCATTGGCGGCTGAGGCAGGAGGATCACCATGAATAGAGGCCAATCTGGGCTAGAATGACACCCTACCTCACAAAATTTTTTTTAATATTATATTTATTTGAGAGAGAGGCAGACAGAGAGAGAATGGGCACAACAGGGCCTCCAACCACTGCAAATGAACTCCAGACACATGCGCCCTCTTGTGCATCTGGCTTTACATGGGCACTGGGGGATGGAACTCAGGTCCTTCTGCATTGCAGGCAAATGCCTTAACCACTAACCCATCTCTTCAGCCCACAAAAATTTTTTTGAATGAGAAAAAAAAGAAAAAAAAATTGGAGGGCTGGAGAGATGGCTCAGCGGTTAAGGCACTTGCCTCCAGTGCCTAAGGCCCTGGGTTCAATTCCCCAATATCCACATATGCCAGACCCACATATGCCAGACCCACAAGGTGATGGCCCTGGTGTGCTTTCTCTCTCTCTCTCTCTCTCTCTCTCTCT
>PVHP010052907.1:0-10934 GCA_004024765.1 Zapus hudsonius
TCCCTGGGAGGGGCAGGCGCAGGCATCTCTTCTGCAGGTTCTTTTTTAAAATGATTTATTTGCAAGGAGAGAGACATGGAGAGGGAGAGAACAGAGGCACGTGAGGACCTCTCGCCACTGCCAATGACCTCTAGATGCCCGGCCCACTTTGTGCAGGAATTCAACCCGGGCCATCAGCTTCGCAGGCACCCGCCTCCACTGCGCCCTCTCCTCGGCACCTGCAGGAAAGAGGCGCTTGGAATCTCTGAAGCTGCCTGGAGGAGGAGCAGAAAAACTTCTCTGGAAACCTGCAGGCTCTGGAATAAGATCTCCAACACCTGCCACGCGTGTATGTGGGGAGAGGAGCTTTGGGGTACAGAAGTACCTATCTCAGTAAGGGCCTTTGGTTCACCCTCAGGTATGTAATAGCTTCACCTTTCAGCTTTAGGCTGGCCCTCTTTAGGTTGTAAAACAGAATTTTTAAAAAATATTTTTAAATGTATTTGCAAGCAGAGAGAGGGAAAGAGGGGAGATGGACAGAGAGAATGGGCACACCAGGGCCTCCGGCCACTGCAAATGAACTCCAGATGCAGGTGCCACCTTGTTCATCTGGTTTTATGTGGGTCCTGGGGAATCAAACCCGTGTCATTAGATTTTGCAGGCAGGTGCCTTAACCACCGAACCTTCTCACCAGCCCGTAAAACAGAATTTCTTGCTTCACACATGAGGGCGTCTCATCTCTGGCCTAGTCACCTGCTATTTACCAACCACTGAAGGGTGTTCTTGATCACTGACCTTGCCATTTGTGCTAAGGGATTCCAACCTATTGATATTCACGTGTCCCACCCAAATGGTGTCTGGGAAGCAGGTGGCAGAAGAGGGCCTTCTGATTCCCTTTCTTCCTGCCTATGTCCCCTCACACACGCACACAATGCACACATAGAATATAAAAATATGCACACACCATGCACACACATACCAACATTCACACTGCCACACACAAACAAGCTCACATTCAAGCTGAGTTAAAAACCCCAATGTTGGGGTTGCGGAGATGGTTCAGTGGTTAAAAAACCCCAAGATAAGCCTATTCTCCATGAGTGATGGTCCTTCGAATGTCACTGGTCAACCGTAGCATGGGTAGTCTGAGTGTCATAAAAGGGCCTGCTGGGGATCGGGTTTCAAGGCCAGGGAAGGGTGGACAAGGAAGACTTAAGGACTTCTTGGATGCTACAGAAACTGATACAGAAATTTGGGGTGTCTGAGAGTGATGGAGCCATTTTTGGTGGTTGGTTGGGTGAGCACGGTAATACAAACTTCTCCTGAGTCAGTGGCCTCCAGATTCTCATCTTATGAATTCAAAGAATGAAATCCACAGGCCAGAGAGGGTGACGTTTAGAAAGATTTTATTACAGAGCTTAGGAGAAGGAAAGGAGGCAGAGCTCCTGTAAAGCGGGAGGGGGTCCCCAGCAAATGGAAAAAACTCACTGACAAGAGGCTTCAACTAAGCACCCAAAGGGAGGAACTCCTTCCCTCCCATGTCACCATAATTTTCTCTGTCTTTCTATCCTGCCTCAAAACTTTAGTATCAACAGCAGGGGGTGAGAAGAGCCATGGTCCCACCTCCCCTAACTTCAGGGGCATCTTCAGCAGGGCCTTCCTCATTTGTTGGTTCCAGATAGACTATCACCGGCCTCCTTTTCCCCTGGATAATCCTGAGTGCAGGTAACACGGCTCCTTCCTCTTGTCCCTCCCATCTAGGGATGGCGTGACCTCTTGCTAGTATTGGTGCACAGGTTGTCTTCTATTTTTTTTATTTTAATGAATGAATGAATTTTGGTTTTTCGAGGTAAGGTCTCACTCTAGCCCAGGCTGACCTGAACTTCACTATGTAGCCTCAGGCTGGTCTCAAACTCAGAGTGATCCTCCTACCTCTGCTGGGATTAAAGGCATAGCCATCACTCTCCTTGTGGCTGAGGAGGAAGCTGAGTCAAAAGCCCCTGTCCTTGGCTGAGTGAGTGTGGCTAGTTCTGTTGATGCTGTCTAGGAGTGTTGGGTTCATTTTCTCTGTTGATAAAAGAATTAAAATGCAGGAAATGGTTAAAATAATGAAGTTTATTTCAAAGTAATAAGTAAAGAAAGCAGAGAGAACAGACTTCTCGGGGAAGAGGGAATTCCAGAGCTGGAAAATCCTCAGTCCTAGTGGGAGCTAGACTTTTATTGAATGAGGGAAGCCCAGCCTCCATGCCTGGTCAGCTTACATAAAGGTGAAGGCGCTGGTTGATCCAGTACCAGGCAGGTCCCAGAAAGCCCGCCATCCCAGCCTGCCATAGGAAAAATTCACTTAGACCAGAAAGAAGGAGGAGGAAGTGGAGTCATCCTCCTCACCATCTTAGGTTGGAATAGAGCCACCTCCCAAGGGCCCTTTTGTCTGCCTACCAAGGAAACTGCCTGTCTCCTCTAGTGTTTCTCTGTCCTGGCCAATGTGAGGTGTATGCGACATTTTGTTACGGGGTGAGCTGGGGGTTAGAATTTAGATAATGCCCAGCAAAATTCTAATACACCCCAAAATCTGAGGAGTACCCGGATTCTTGTCTATAAAGTTAAAGAATTAAAATCACAGACAACAAGATTGTAAGGTATAATGGGAGACTTTATTATTTAAGGGAACACGGGGAGTTACAGAGTTCTCCAGCCACCAGTGTGGGGAGAAAACGTGGAGAGTTTAACAGAATTTGTGCTGTTTAGCTAAACAAGCAGCTCCCATCATGAAAAGGAAAGATTCATGTGGGAAGAATCTGGAGCCTTCCCCCCAATGGCTGGGGTGGGGGAAAGGCCTTACCTTTCTATGGGAGATTCAGAGGTTCTTTGCCGGCCTGCCATATGGGGAAGAGAGGGCAGATTAACTGTTCAGTGAGTATTTCCTGCCCTTGGTGGGCAGAGAGACCATTGATTGGTTCATACCTGACCCATCAGTTTTAGCGCCTAGGTTTGGGCTCTGGCTAGAGACACCTCCCACTCAAGGGACAGGTGTCTATGGAGCACAAAGGTAGAACATGCAGGTATTTTAGCCACATAGAAGTAGGAGATTTTCAGTCAGGTGTGGTGGCGCACGCCTTTAATCCCAGTACTCAGGAAGCAGAAGAAGGAGGATCGCCATGAGTTCGAGGCCATCCTGAGAGTACACAGTGAATTCCAGGTCAGCCTGGCTAGAGTGAGACCCTACCTCAAACAAACAAACAAACAAATGTAGGAGATTTTGCATGGAAAGTTGATTGTGGAAACAGACTCCATGGTAGCAGCTAAGAGACAGAGGAGGAAGCTGAAACGCAATGCAGCTGAGTCAAAAGCCCCTGTCCTTGACTGAGTGTGGCTCAAACCTGTTATCCCAGGACTCAGGAGGCTGATGCAGGAGGACTTCTGTGTGTTCCGGGCAATCAAAAAACAAGCCAACAGAAAAATGTGGGTTGGGCTGCCCCTCAGAAAGGCACCAACCTTGACCTTGACAGCTGCTTTCAACCAGTGCAGTCCCTGGGGAGGACCTGGCTGTGAGCTACCATGAGTCCCCAAGTACGCAGGTCACAGGGCCAGCAAGATTCAAAGCCAGCTCTCTGCTCACTAGCTATGTGCCCTTGGCTCACCCTTGTTTGCCACGTTTCCATTTCCTCCTCTGTAAACAGGGACAGTGTGAGGATTAAATGAAACTACATTATTATTTCAGGGGACAGAAGGCTCACCCCACTCGGGCTGCCAGGGTTGACTTCCCTCTTGGGTTTGGGCCTGGCTCCTGAGAGATGAAGGGTTCTCCACCCAGGTGGGGCTTGCTCTCCCATTTCTTGCTGTAGGGGGCTTGGAGCAATGGTCTTGGCTCTCCTGGCTCTTCTCCACATCTGGGGACAGTATAAGGAAGCCCATCCAGGTCCTGGGCTTCCTGTCCCCCCTCTCCTTCCTCACCAGAGACCTAGCAGGGTGGGGGTGGTGTGTCTCTGGAGTCTGGAATGCCCAACCTCAATTGCTTGTACAGCAGGAGCCCATCCTGAAGTGGAATTAGGCTCTGAGCCATTTCCTTTTGTCTTCTGGGTATGCTGATCTCTGGGGAACCCCTCAGGGGACAGAGGAGAAGAGCCACAGCAGGATCCAGACATTCCCGAGTCCCCTAAATCCCACCTCCATTCTCAACAGTGGAAAGGCTGAAAAAGCCAGGCATGGTGGCACTTGGGAGACTACATAGTGAATTCCACATCAGCCCGGGCTAGAACGAGCCCCTATCATGGAAAACTGAAAGAAAAAGAAAAAGAAAAAGAGAGTGAGAAAGAGAGAAAGAAAAGCTGAAAAAAGACGAAGTGAGGTTTGGGGAAGCTGCTTCTGAGTCTCCCTGGAACCTCTGGGGACTTGGTGTGAAATTCAAAAGGTCCCTCTGGGCAGACACAACCCCATTAAGTGCTCATCTTAGTGATAAGGGAATTGAGAGTTTTCATTGGCTCTTGGGTGGCCAGTAAATCAGGAACTACTCACATTCACAAAGCTTCCACTGAATTAGTGGCCTCTGGATTCTTGTCTTATAAATTTCAATGAAAGAAACCCACAGAGCAGAGAGAGGCTTAGAGAGAGCTTATGGAGAGAGCTCATGAGAAGAAAGGAAAGGAGAGGCAGGAGGGGGTACCCAGAAGTGGGGAAGTCTAGCTAGAGACCCAGATTGGGGTTTTTTAAGGGAGTTTTCTGGATGGCTTCATAGCTGATACCGGGTGTCCAGGTGCTGCCAGGCTTTCAGGAAGGGGAGTGATGGCATGTCTTAATTTTCTCTTCTAGGAAAGAGTTAAGCAGACGTCTCACCTTATTTCCTGGCCTCTAGCAAAGTGGAGACTACCGGGATTCCTTAGGGGAAAGGGGACAATGATGTCCAGATTGTCCCCCTACAAGATCAAAGACATTTCTCACTTTTACTTCTTAGTGACCCCTAAACTATCTCATTTTGAGATAGTTTCTTTGTGCAAGCTAGCAAAAGTTTGCAGTTCTCCTTGCCCGGAGGCCTGGGGTCCAGCACTCCATCTGCCCAACTCTCCTCCCCCCTCCCCCCAGCCCTGGATAAAGGCTCCACTCCATGCCACTGGCTCTTGGCTCAGCCAAGTTGCTCAGCACACACTCTTTCTGTTGTTAGTTTTGGTCCCAGGCTGACTTAGGACTCACTCTACAGCTCCAGACTGGCCTTGAACTCACAGTGATCCTCCATCCTCAGCCTCCTAAGTGTTGGGACTGAAGGCTTCCATCACCATGCCTAGCTCAGTCCACACTCTAATTTGTATCTTTTGGGTTCTGGCTTGTGTAGCAAGTTCTGGCCCATTCACGGCCCACCTTTCCACACATCTAACATCTTTCTCCACTTGGATGTAGCTTTTGTGAGGATATTCATGGGATCCTGGAGTAGCTGGGAGCCCAGAGAGCTCACTGATCATTGTTGAGGAGCAGAGGGGCCAAGCCTGCTTCCACAGGACCGGTAGATACCTCAACCAGGCAGCGTTTGCACCATATGCATGTCCAGCCAGTCTCCCTTGTTTTGCCAAGACTCCATGTTTGGGGCTGAAGAGATGGCTCAGTGGTTAAGGCGCTTGCCTGCAATGCCTAAGGACCTGGGTTCAATTTCCCAATACCCACATAAAGTCAAATGCACAGAGTAGCACATGTATTTGGAGTTTGCAGTGGTTGGAGGCAATGGTGTGCCCATTCTCATTCTCTCTCTCTCTCTCTCTCTCTCTCTCTCTCTCTCTCTCTCTCTCTCTCTCTCTCTCCTAGCAAATAAATAAAATATTTTTTTAAAGTTTGCATGTCTGGTAATTGCCATCTTCCATGGACATGACGACTGCATCCTGTCTATCTGTGTTGCTGGTGGGGGTGGGGTTAGGTGTAGAACAGAGACCTGCCCAGCTCAGACTGGATTTAACCAGATTCGTTCTACCCATCCAATGTCTATCTTCCTGGCGTTCCCTGAAAAAAATGACTATTACTACAGTGGGCCTGTTTGTTCCTTCATGGTCACGTATGGCTGGAGGCAAGTGGGGTGAAGTGGGGTGTACCCTGGCAGTATTGCGGGGGGGGGTGTAAGTGAAAAGTGGCAGATTACAGACTCAAGAGTCAGTGGGCCTGTGTTTGATCAGCTGTGAAAGCTATAAAAAGCTAAAATAAAAATTGATTTGTGTGTGTGTGTGTGTGTGTGTGTGAGAGAGAGAGAGAGAGAGAGAGAGAGAGAGAGAGAGAATGGATGTGCCCTTGCAAGTGAATTCCAGACATATGCACTGCCTTGTGCTACGTGGGTACTGAGGAATCAAACCCTGGTCCTTAGGCTTTTGAGGCAAGCGCCTTAACCATGGAACCATTTCTCCAGGCCCCCAAGTTACTTCTTCATGCCTCAGTTTCCCCATCTGTCAAACAGAATGGTGAGTAGTTAGACCTTTCAGGGTTGTTATGAGGACTAAATAAGTAGGCACATGATACATGATAAAAATCAATAATACTAGTTATTATAATGACAAGCCATGAGGTCCCATGTGTAGACACATTTATGTCAGGTTTTAATAAACATTGTTTATTAAATTCTCAGCAATACATTGTAGTTGGTCTGAGGACAACCAAATTAGGAAAAGAAATCTTTCATCTATGAAGATCCTCCTTCTAAGCAAGCTTCCAGACTTCCCAGGGGCTGAGGGACAGCCCGGGTTCCTGCCCTACCCTGCTTAGAACTCTGCCCTGACAAACATGAAGGGAAGCAGGCATGCCCCTGTCCATGGCCTCAGAAATCAGAACACATCCTATGTCCTCTGGCATCCCTTCCATGAGTCATTAGGGTTCTGTCAACAGCCAGGGCCTCCAAGACTTTGTATTGTCAGCCTAACCCCAGCTTGGGGTAATGAGTTCCGTGAGCTGACCACCCACCCCGAAAGGGGAATTCTCTTTTATTAGTCCCAAACATTACTTGCTCAAGCTTTAAGCATAGCCTTAACGTGGTTCTCATTCAGGATTTGGTGAATGAGCTCATGATGCCTGAACAACACATGAAATTAAACAGATGTTCATTTCAGCCAGTATTTGTCCAGATGGAAGAAGCCTTGGCACATGACTGCGTTCTCATGGCAGCATCTCTATGTCCTCCCTTTCTTTAAATTAGTTAATTACACAAGGTCTTGTGTATCCAGGTTGGCCTCAGACTCCACTTGCTATGCAGCCAAGTGTATTCGTTACTGTGATGGTTTGATCCAGGTGTCCCCCACAAATGAATGTGTCTGAATGCTCAATTCCCCAGCTGATGGCAGTTTTGGAATTGGAACCTTGTTGGAGCTGTGTTGTTGGAGGTGGGCAACTTAAGGGGGTTACAGCCAGCTTCCCCTTGCCAGTGTTTGGCACACCTTCCTGCTGCAGTGCTGTGGAGGAAGAGACGTCCACCCTCTGCTCACGTCATCGTTTCCCTGTCATCATGAGCTTCCCCTCGAGTCTGTAAGCCAAAATAAACCCATTTCTCCACAAGCTGCTTTGGTCGGGTTCTTTTCCATGCAGCAGTGAGAAAGTTAACCACAACAATTACTTTACTCAATGCTATTAGCAAATACCTGACAAGAAGCACCTTAAGGAGAAAAAGGGTTAGATTTACAGTTTCAGGACTACAGCCCATCGTGGTGGCAGGAGCAAGAGACTGGCTGGTCACATTGCTTCCATACTCAAGAAGCAGAGAATAAACAGGAAGTGAGACGAGGCTATAAAACCTCAAGGCCTGCTCCCAGTGATCCACTTCTTCCTGTAAGGCTCCACTTCCTCAAGGCTCCCCAACCTTCCCAAACAATGCCACGAGCTGGGGACCAAGTGTTCAAAAACATGAGACCATGGAGAAAAGTTTATATCCAAGCCATAACCACAAGGATAATCTTGAACTCTCTCCCTCTCTCTCCACATGTGTATAGGGAGAAAGGGGGTGGGTGAGAGTCCCACTCTAGCCAAGGCTGACCTAGAGTTTACTCTGTAGCCCAGGCTAGCCTCAAGCTTTCAGCAGTCCTCCATCTTCAGTGGCCCTAGAGTTGGATTACAGCATACCACACCTGGCTTCCCCTTTTTGAAATAAAGTCTCTCTGTAGTTCAGGCAGAACTCCCAGAAATTCTCCTGCCTCAGCCTCTGGAATGCTGGGGTGAGAAGTATGGGCTAACACACCCTACTATTTTTACTTTTATCTTCTATATTTTCCTTTCCTTTTACTTGAAGTGTACAAGCTTTATGTATTTTTGTATGTATATGTGGTGTGTGTGGAATATGCACATGATCGCATGTGTGTGCAATCTATGCCAACACATAAGCCATAAGCCAGAGGAAGATGCTGATCGTTCTTCCACCTTCTATCCCTGAGATGGTCTCTCACCAAACCCTGAGCTCCCTGTTTTCGGGTTAGCCTGGCTGACCAGGGAGCTTCCCCTTGTGTCCACTTCCATCAGCTCTGAGTTTACAGGCCTGTGCAGCCATATCGGGCTATTTGTGTGGATTCTGGGAGTCAAGCTTAGGTCTTCCTGCTCATGCAGCAAGTGTTCTTACCCTCTGTGCCATCTCCTAAGCCCCTTATCAGTTAATTACTGTGTGTGCTGATGCCCATGTGTGCAAGTACATGTACAAATTCGCACCCGTATGGAGGCCAGAGGACAACCTCAGGTGTCAGTACTCAGTAATGCAGTGCATCTTTTGGAGACAGAATCTCTCCTTGGCCTGGAGCTCCCCAATTAGACTACTGGGCCCCAGGAATCCTCCCGTCTCCACCTTTCCAGTGCTGGAAGGATGAGCGTATGTCACCATGTCAGGCATTTTCCCATGGGCTCTAGGGATTGACCTCAGGCCCTCGTGCTGTGAGGCAAGCACTTTATGGACTGAGTTATAGCCTAAGTCTTGTTTTATTTTTTATTTTTGTTAAATTTTATTTATTATTTGCAAAGAGAGACAGAGAGAGAGATAGAATGGGAACACCAGGATCTCCAGCCACTGCAAAGGAACTCCAGATTCATCCACCACTTTGTTCATCTGGTTTTATGTGGGTACTGGGAAATCAAACCCGGGTCATTAGACATTTCAGGCAAGCACCTTAACCACTAAGCAATCTCTCCAGCCCCTTGTTTTATTTTGGATTGATTTTTATTTACATATAGCAGTGATACAGACAGATGAACTTCAATACCCGTACACACCCATACATACCTCTTTCACCCAGACCAAGAATGCCCTTAGCCTCCACAAGCCAAATGTGTAAGTTCAAATGTCCTATAGGCAACATTGAAATCAGTGAAGAAATAGATGAGGTTAATTTTAATAGTGTATTTTATTTAATGAAACAGATCCAAAATATTTTAATGTGCAATCGGTATTGTTAATGCACTATTACCTATTACCTTACTAGGTCTTTGAAGCCTGGTCTTTGTTTCACACACATTTCATGTGGACTGTCCCATTTCAGCTGGACTGGCCACTTATCAAGTGCTTGGTGGTTACTGTAGTGGGCAGAGCAAGTATAGAAAGCAAGGGTGACAATGGTGAGAAAAATGAAGCCAACAGCATCCATTGGTAGGAACATAAATGGTACAAGCCATCTTGTTTCCCTCCTCCAAGACTGGGAGTTGAACCCACATCGCAGGCAAGCACTCTACCACTCAACTACACCTCCAGCCCCATGTTACGTAAGATGTAAGCCATCAATCTTATGTCTATTTTGAGTGCTGACTATTTAATTTTATTTTTGTGAAAACAGACTAAGTCCACACCTAGTTTCAGTTCCCTAACCCTATATTCCCCTAAGGCTTTAGGTGACTCAACACAGGATGCTAAACCACTAGGGGCTTTGGTTCCCTCTGGGGCTGTCTTATGAATGGAGCGGACATTTTCCACATTCTTAGGCACATGTTAAGGGACATCTGAATGACAGGTTCTTCAGCTGCCCAACAGGCTTCCAATTTCAACCTTGAGGTCTCAAAGCTTTTCAGATGGAAGTCATGCTATCTGTACTTGTGGATTTCAAATCTGGCTACTCATCTAAATCATATAGTCACGTGCCACTTCCTGGTGCTTTGGTCAATGACAAATCAAATATATAATGATGCACAGGGCGTGGTGCACACACATCCTGGCCTTGGGAGAGGGAGGCAGTGGAATAAGAAATTGTGGTTTCTTTGAGGTCAATAGGGCCTTTCTTGGCTCTTGGTTAGGCTTTAATCCAGGAGTTAGGATGCTGGATGGCCACTGTCACATAAAGCTTGCACAGAATCAGTGGGAGTTGAACCCAGGGCCTCACACATCATAGTCAGGCACTTTACCACTAAGCTACACCTCTAGCCTCATGTTGTGTAAGATGTAAGCCATCAATCTCATGTCTTTTTGAGTGCTGACTACTTAATTCTGGTTCTTGTCCTGTGAATTTTTTTTTTTTTTTTTTTTTTGGTTTTTCGAGGTAGGGTCTCGCTCTAGCCCAGGCTGACCTGGAATTCACTATGTAGTCTCAGGGTTGCCTTGAACTCACAGTGATCCTCCTACCTCTGCCTCCCGAGTGCTGGGATTAAAGGCGTGTGCCACCACGCCCAGCTGAAGATTTTTTTTTTTTTTGGTTGTCCTGTGAATTTTGAAGAATGAAATCCACAGACCATAGGGAATGAAGTTTAGAAAGTTTTTGTTTTGTTTTGTTTTTCAAGGTAGGGTCTCACTGTAGCCCAGGCTGACCTGGAATTCACTATGTAGTCTCAGGGTGGCCTTGACCTCATTGTGATCCTCCTACCTCTGCCTCCCAAGTGCTGGGATTAAAGATGTTTACCACCACACTGGGCTAGAAAGATTTTTCTTTTAAAAATATTTTATTTTACTTATTTGCAAACATAGAGTTACAAACACACACACACAGAGAGAGAGAGAGAGAGAGAGAGAGAGAGAGAGAGAGAGAGAGAGAGAGAGA
>PVHP010052908.1:0-10943 GCA_004024765.1 Zapus hudsonius
AATATATGAGAGAGGTTTTTAATAAGTTTGCGCTGCTCAGCCAAACAAGCAGAAAAAGAAAGGGTATCGGGGGACCCCCATCATGAGAGGCAAAGGTATATGTGGAAAAGAATCCCTAAGGGCTGAGGTGAGAGGCCTTAGCTGGAAAATGAAATCCTCCTTCTAGAAGGGAAAAGACGATTGGCCTTTGTTCTAGGGAGGTTTTTTAAAATTTCCCCCAGGTAAGTCAGAGAGAGCTGATTGGTCTATACCTGACCAATCAGATTTTGTGTGGAGACACCTCCCACCCATGGGGAGTGGGTTTATGGAGCTTGCCTAAACTGTCACAGACTAATACTAAATAAAGTAACATGCATATAATGGCCAATGTTAGTTTATTCAAACAATATATTATTTTTTTAAATTTTAGTCTTTTATACCAAAAATGCATTTTAATTTTTAAGTTTAATGTTACGTGACATGTGTAGCATTGTGGAATACAAAGGATGAAGACAAAGCAATACTTTATTTTATTTGATATTCTTGGTACCAGCAGCATTCAACATTCACATCTTTCATATTGAAATGTGTTTATCACACTATCTGCTACACAGAAAAGTCATAATGTAGCATACCAAATATAAATAAATAAAAGCATTTTATATGTGGAAACAAATTAATTAACAACATACTATATTATCTTTAAGACTGTTTAATTTAACATCACTGAAAATAGATTATAAAATCATAAAATAAAGCTTATAATCCCCTTAATGTTTTTTTTTCCTTCCTTAAAATTTTATCCTAGCATTTGATAAATTGTATTTCTGATGCATGGATTTAATTTAAAGAATGTTTGCAGTGAGGCTAGAAACTAACTGCAAAATAACATTAGTTTTCTAGGATATGTAGACATTTGTGAAGGGAAAGGATTACTTGGGATAGTGTTTCCTTCATGCTTATATTCCAATAACAGAAAATCTTGGAGAAAGAGAAGATATTTGGCCAGATGGGAAGTGGTACTTCTCACAAATACAAGGGTTCTCACAATGATCAGTGTCCTAGTCAGCCACACGTTGCTGGGATGAATCTCCAAACCAGGCATAATTTGGGGGAGAAAAGTATTTATTGAAGTAACATACCCAGGGGAGGTTAAGGAAAAGGATTGCTCGCTTTCACAGATTCAAGCAGAGACACAGACAGCACCTTCAGAAGCAAGCAAGCAAGCACACTGTGTCACTGTAATTCACAAAATGCAGAACTGCCTGACCTGGGTTCTAGCTTTTCTTTTGCATATCTATCCCTAGTATTTTGCATCCAATTTATAAAGGGCCAGTCCCCAGGAGGCTAGGCCAAAGTGACTCTTCCTCCAGCCAGAAGCCTGGAGACAATTAACAATTTAAAAAACACAATAATAATAAATTCTATTGTGGGATATTTACTCAAAACACCACAGTCATTAATAGAGCTTAATATTCAGTTCCCAGGGTGTTGACTCTTTAAGTGATGTTGGGAATGTCCATGGTGTGATGCCCTGCAAAGGGGCAGGTGTTTTCAGCAGTCAGGACACTGTGACTGATGAAGGAAAAGGAAACAAAAAACTACTTCCAATAAAACAAAAAGCTGTTAACAGGTATTACATTTAGTAAAGCTTTATGCTTCACAGTCTTATAATTCCTTTGAGGAGAAGTTAGCAGTATTTTTTTGTTTTTTTTTTTTTTTTGAGGTAGAGTCTCACCCTGGCCCAGGCTGATCTGGAATTCACAATGTACTTTTGTGAAGTGGCCTCAAAATCATGGTGATCCTCCACCCTCTGCCTACGGAGTGCTGGTATTAAAGATGTATGACACCACACCATTTTCTTTTTTTTTTTTAATTGATTCTTGAAATTATCTATGATTGTAAAACATGGAGAGGAAAAATAATATCTATCTATCTATCTATCTAATTTTTGGCTTTAATGATAAATATATCCACAGGTTTGTAACTTCATTTCTAATCCAACAACTTCTCCTAGGCTGAAAATTTCATGCTCATTTTGGTCTGGTATTTGTATTTAATTTGAAGGTTTAAAAACATTTACCAAATAATTATTTAATTATGGATAACCAATTTTATGTACTTTAATGCTACTTTTCACACATTTTCTTCTGCTACAATCCAGGCTTTTGCAAAAGGAGTCCACTTACTAGCTTAAGTTGGCCTCATGTTTCAATGGCATTTTATATGTTTCCCCATTCTCTAATTTTTTTTTCTGAATATCTCAGAAGAGAATAAAGTTCTTGGTTTTTTTTCCTTCTGTATTCATTTACACCTTGTTTATTATTCACTTTCAGTACCTAGCCTTATTTTGTTATATTTTGCTCTCTGATAATGTCCTACAATTATATATTCCATTAAACTGATTCATATACTGGACTTTTTCATTGCATAAAATGCAAAAATCTTATTTAATATTTTTCTATTTTGTGTAAATATAATAAATTAATTCATGTAATGTGACTACTAGAGAGTCTTTTTCAAGTTAATATTCAACATTATACTGTTTTAATCTCATCTCAACAAAAAATGAAGTGGTCTTGTTAAAAAATCTCTGTGTTAGATGCAATAAGTAAAAATATGTATGCATAGACATATACACAAATGCCCAGGCCAATTCTGCAAGCCCTGAGCATGTAACAAGATGAGTAAAATACATTTATCACAGTCCATGTTGTGTTCATTAATTGTTCAAGAGGAATCAGGATGGTGTTCATTTGAAATATTCATTGCATAAAATCAATAAAACCTGTAAATTTGAACCCTATTTTATATTTTTTCTCATCAAGATACAAATCAGTTGGTTTCCATGTATGCCTCTGTGACTAACCAAAAACAAGACACAACAATTACAAAGAGAAAAGTATCACATTGTAGGGGGACAGAAAACAGTGATTTTTTTTCTGAAATAGGATATGTGAATTTGTAATCTATAATATGAAAGGAAATATTCAAGTGAGAATGAATATTTTATCTATGAACAAATCCTCACATAGACCAAGAAAGATTGCCTTAAAATCCATTTCAGCTCTATGCCTGAGTGGAACATGGTACTGAACACATGGAAGTGCATTTAGATCCTGTATGTCCATGTCCTGTGTCATGGTTTGATCCAGGTGTCCATCACAAACAAATGAATGTGTTCTGAATGATCAATCCTCAGCTGATGGCAGTTTGGGTTTTACAACCTCGATGGAGCTGTGTTGTTGGGGACGGGATTATGGGGGTTATAAACCAGCTTCCCCTTGCCAGTTTATGGCACACCTTCCTGCCTCTGTTTGCAGGGCTGTGGTGGACGTGATGTCCACCCCTCTGCTCATGCCATCACTTTCCCTGCCAGGACGGAGACTCCGCTCGAGTCTGGAAGCCTATTAAACCCATTCCTCCACAAGCCGCTTTTGCTTGAGTTCTTTCTCTTCAGCAACTAGAAAGCTGAGTGCAACACCTGCTTTGGAGTTTGAACTGTGACTGAAGGTTCCTTATTTCTGTACCTGTAACACTGAATCCAAGGATGACACTCTAGCAGATGCATGTAGATGAATTTCCTGCAGTAGTAGGAGAAAATCATTGCTGAATCCACGTATGAATCAACACAGGAACTGCTTTATGTCATTGAAACTCTTCTTCAAACTAGAAATGCTCCTGAAACATGAATTTGAAAAACAAAATGAACAAACAAAAGTAATGGGAAAATCATATGCAGCCTGAGGTTTCCACTGGGAAATTTATTCAAGAGACAAGAAAGACACTGAATTACTTCCATTTACTCATGCTGCAGTACACTCTATTCTGTACTTCCCAGGCTCAGCATATCATGAAATGTGAGTGATACAGCTAGATATAAGTCAGAAACACATGTAATTAGAACACTGGTTTGGACGCCAGAGACGACATTTGAAATTTCTTATGTTGTGTTCATATTCACATGTGATAACCGAATTAGGACATTGTGGAAGAGAGACCAAGGATGCTGCTGAAAAGAAAGTTTTACCAAAAGAGACCTGGCCATCTGGATAGTCAGTGTTATAGTCAACCACAGGTCACTGGGATGAATCTCCAAACCAGGCACAATTTTGGGGAGGAAAGTATTTATTGAAACTAACAGATCCAGGGGAAGTTAAGGAAGGATTGGCTCCCTTTCACAGATTCAAGCAGAGACAGACAGAACCAACCCACAATCAGCACCTCAAGCAAGCCAGTGTTACATTGTAACACTGTAATTCAAAAAAAATACAGAACTGCCAGACCGGGTTCCCGCTTTTCTTTTGCATATCTATCACTAGCATTTTGCATCCAATTTAGAAAGGGCCAGTCCCCAGGAGGCTAGGCCAAAGTGACACTTCCTCCAGCCAGAAGCCTGGAGACAACAATTTAATAAACAAAATTATAATAAATTCTACTGGGGGACATTATTCAAACTACCATAGTCAGCAAGTAGTACTGAGGTCAAGAAATCCTGACTTAGAAGGCCAAAGGAAACTGCATGATAAAATGCAATCTTGTGTGGATCTGAAGCAGTGCAAGGAGAAAGTTATCACTACTTTTGGTGATAATGAGAAGTTGACAGACTAAGGCTTATTTGGGGCATTAAGTATGTTAGAATATAAGATCTGAAACATGGTATGGGTGAAGCATGCAATGGTTAATGTTTTAAGGATTATTTTGAGTGATGCACAATCACCTCAAAACAATTGATAAATGTATTCCAATGTATAACAAATTCATGAAAATTATATGAAATGAATCAAAGCATGAGAATAAATTTTATTCTTGTAAAAAAATCCAAGAGCCACTGAACATTTTATGACAAAGGAAAACAATAAGTATAAATGCAATTTTTTAAAACAAGCTTTACTAAGAAAATAATTTGTGAAACATATTAGAGTGAATAGGGACTTATGTCCAAAAGTCACCCAGAATTTTATTTATAATCAAGTATAAGATAAATTATCATTATACAAAAATGAATGAAACAATGAAACAGGATTTAAAAGAATTAATTCCAGGACAATTAAGACAAGTGAAAGTAATTCAATTAAATCAACTAGGAGGCAGCCAGTGATGAAATGGTAGAGAATGACACTGAGGGATCTTCCTTCCCTTAGTGATTATTCAGACTCGATTGTAATCTTGGGTAAGATGAACACAATGAATCCATTGAATTCTATGTGAGATTGCTGACTCATGGAAAATGGTTAGGAAGTATATGGATATGATATTGATTTGGAAGTCTTCAGCAGACAGACATTGGAACTATAGAGGTGGCTGTCATTATCTCTTCTGAGGAAAATTTTGAGAAAAGGGTAAAGAATTAAAATGAACTTTGACAACATGGCTGGGTCAGCCATGAATTTTCCAAACTAAGTGTTCATAGAAGCTTCACAAGAAAATGGAAAGGAACATGCAAGGAATTTGGTATCAATATGATCAAGTGATATTTGACACATTATCAACATATCTATTAACAAGATAATGCTATTAGTATAATAGTAGAAATGTGACTTAAAAATACACTGGCCATATTTTATACTTCTTCACATGCAATGATGAAAAGGTATATTCATTAAGACGAAGAAAAAAAAATGGCATGTCTGATACACAGTGGCTTCTTCATAAACATAATTTTAAATTAAGATCATCTGGAACATGTATAAAATTAGAGCAAATGAATGAATTTCCTAATAGAATAAAATTTTATGATAAACTTGACCAGTTGTGGCAAGGGGTAAAGAAAAATTCAAATTAGAATATCTCTCCTTTATTTTTCATTTTATGGAATTTAAACATAAAAATTCTTCCGGAAATAAAACGAAGAAAATTTGGCTAGCATAAGATCTCACAAAAGATGTTGTAGCTTCAATCCATTCCTACTTAGATACTTTAATTTTATACTCTGACTAACATTTTCTAAAACATCCCTTTGGCTCATGGTCATCACCATTCAATTTGAATTCAGTGAGTAAAACGTGTACTTAGTTTAATTTAACCCATTGCGGTGCTGAGGACGGAACCCAGGGCCTTGCGTTTGCTAGGCAAGTGCTCATCCACTGAGCTAAATCCCCAGCTTCAATATACTATTTTAAAAGTAAAAACTAAAGAGCAGGTGGATGGTATGTGTGGTGGGGCATAGCAGTAACACTAAGGTTAAGGTGGAAGAATCAGGAACTAGAGATCTGTCTTTACTTCATAGTGAGACCTCATATCAATAAAATAATTCATTTAATTCATAAAAGTAAAAAAATAGATTTAAGATATTTGATCTCATGGTTTCTTGTTCTTTTAAGTTGCTTGTAGTCATTTGAAGTTGGATGTATGCTGTGTTCAATAAAGAGCAATAATAGTTCTTTTGACTTTACTTTTACAAAATAACCAAATATATTGTTAGGAAATAATGTGTCTTTCAAGTTTCACAAGGTGACTCTGAATTCCAAGATTAAAGAACAATATACTATCTTCATACCTTGAGGTATTTTTTACCATTTACCTTATTGACCTTGATATTTCTACAAATGTATTCTCTGGTTTGTCTGTGATTGTTTCATATCTTCAAAATGTCAGTGCCTTCTTATAAACTGTCATCCTTTTCCAAAATAAAACATTATTTCAGGAGTTTAGAATCTTTGTTTTCCTCCTTAAGAATTACATTCAAGCTCTACTTTTGTGTAACAAAACAATATGATCCCATTCCAATCATACTGTACATTGCTAAAGTAGGAAATAACCAACATTAACTAGTACAATTATGAGGATGAGTTTCTCTATTTTGTAGTATTTGAGACATCAATGGAAATATACTCTGAATTCTTTGTTATAAAAATTGGAAAGAATAATGATTTCTGGATGCCAAAGTTAACACATGATAGTTAATTTTTATATAAATGTACTAAGACTTCATCCTCCTTCAGAAGAAACCATTCAAATATATTTCTACAGTAAGAGATGTTTCTCCATCCTAAATGAATATACTAAAACATAAGTGGTTCAATTTACATGTTCGTAGAAATATGCAATTTCTCTTTGTTTTAGTACTTTCCTTATTGGGTTTCATTTTCCACATTGCTTTTCATCCAAATGTGCACACACCGATGACACATAAGACTTTACAGAAGACTGTCATCAATATTATCTCATGGACAAGTGAAGGTTGCAAGAAATTACACAAGCATGTATGCCTCAGATAATACCACCTTTCTGCATAAGATTTGTATGCTTTTTATTGCTCTTTGCATAAATATACATTAGGTACTCATCATATTTTTATCCTAGTGTATCTGAAATTAAAATGAACAGCTTCATGATGGATATATCCCACTGCACTGATAAGTGTGTTCCCCACTAGTCAGCTGTGGACGTCAAGTCATTGCAATGTAAATAGTATGAATAAGGAATTAATTTATAAAATTATTTTAAAACTTTTAATTAATATGTAATAGCTTTATGTAAATGTTGGATGTGTATTAGTAAAGTTCTAACTGATCATATTTTCACAGACAAAATTCATATACACTATGCCACATAGACACTATGGTAGCTTCATAAAGGAAGAAATACATTGGATTTAACTATTCCCATGCATAATTAAATAACTTACATATTATGTTGTCCATGGGGATAAAGAGGAATAAATGAGGTTGAGAAGAAAAGAAAAATATAAAGGGAATATGCTTACCATGAATATATATAGATATGAGAGTTTAATTATAAAAAATGGTGATGCAGAAATGCACATCTGGTGTCATAATAAATGACTATTGCATTCTGATCTGTGAATAGTACATTTTTATCAGCCCCTCTGTGGCTCAGGAACATCAGAAAAAAGAGGAGCTTGAGATATATAAGAGCCACAGTAGGAGGAGTTCTGTGCATGCATTCTTCTGGACAGGATATGACCCTTGCTCTCATGATCTCATGGCAGTTGTGGTTTCTACACAATACTGATTCTATCAACATTCCATTATGGATGTGGTGACTCAAAAGACTCCAGAAATATATGCCACTTTGTGCATATAGCTTTTTGTGGGTCCTGGGGAATCAAACCTAGGTCATTAGACTTTGAGGAAAGTGTCTTAAACTCTGAGCCATCTCTCCAGCTCTTCTTTTTTTTACAGAAATAAGTGCATTGTGTTCTCATATACATGTTTAATCTTAAAAAAAAACTAACTTCACAAGTATAGATAGATTAAATGAGTACTTATCAGAGGCTGAAGGGACCAGGAGGAGAGAAAAATTCAGAGATTTGTCAGTGGAAGCAAATAAAATTTGATTTTCTACACTAAATTGAATGACCATGATTAGTAATACTGAATATTTAGAAATAGTTAGAAGAGAGGATTTTGAATATTCTCACTAATGAGAAATGATGTCCATGGTAGATTATAAATACTCTTGAACTTATGATTTGATATACAATATATACCTATGTTGAAAGTGCCCACTGTGTTCCACAAGTGTGTTCAACTACTACTGCATGTCAATTAAATTCAAAGTTTAACTGGTTGAATAATATAGACACACTGCTATTAGTAGCTAATATAAGCACTGGCCAAAATTGGTTTTTATAATGAATGTTGACATATTGTTTTAAATGTTATGTTTGCTATCAGTCTTCTTAATCGTTCTCATCTACTCCACTTTTAAAAGTTCCAAGACAAGAGCCTGGAGAGAAGGTTCAGGAGTTAAGGTGCTTGCCCACAAATCATAAGTACTTGGGTTCAATTCCCCAGTTCCTATCAATTCATTTGTATTGGCTAGAAGCCCTGGCACACCCATTCTCTCTATCTGCCTCTTTCCCTCAAATAAATAAAATAAATATAAAAAACTTCCAAACAGGAGTCAATTCAACTGTGCATATGTGGTATTAATCTTAAATTAAAATTTCTAATGAAGCTCCAATATTCTTGGTTTACTATGGTAGTAAAACTTTTCTGTCATTGCCTGCAAGGATACTCATAATCTGGCTCTCCTGATTTCTCAACATGAACCTCCTCAATCATCTTTTCATACTAATACTAATCACATGATAATATTTCCCCTACAAAGGCTCTCTTCACCTCTTATCATTGTTGCTGATTCCTGTTTAATTAGTTCATTCTCTTTTTCCATCTTCTCTTCCCACAATTGTGTTCTAGAACACTTCCCTTGTACCATCTGAGAAATATTGGTTTTTCAATCGATACACTAGCAGGTATTTCATAATTCTATCTTCTTGTGACAAGTCCTGCAGCTCTGGTTTACAGGTTGTCTATATCTTATGAATCTTAGGAATCTTATGACATTTCCAAGAACTGTAACATCACAGCAGAACACCACATTAATATCCAGCAGCTACTATTATTATTCTATTTTCTATTGCTATGTATTTAGATCATTTCTATTTTTATTGTAAGAAAAATTATCAAGAATATCTTTCTACAACACATAAGCAAAGATAGATGAAGATTAGTTAGATTAAATATAAGATAGATAGATGACAGAGAGATGATAGGTAGATAGGTGGCTGATAGATTGATAGATACATGATAGATAGATGATTATAGACAGATAGATAAATACATGATAGATAGATAGATAGATAGATAGATAGATAGAGAGATAGATAGATAGATACTTGTGCTCATGTGGAAAAAACATTAAACCTCTAAGGTATCACAAATTAAAATTATTACATCTATGGATATACATTTTCAGAGGTTATATAAACAAATTTGTCACCATTAAATAACTTTAGTTAATGTTAACAAGCTTAAGAAAACAATCAATTAAATAATAATACTGATACAAAATTAATTCTTAATAATGTAATACTTCAAATTAAGAATGGCTTAAGACATTCTTCAGAGACTATCTGCTTGAAAAATTCCCTGTATTCATTCATTGTTCCCAGAAAACTGACAAAGTATTTTCATAATTTCCTTTCGAGATGTGTGTCATTTCTCATCTAAAAAACGATCTCTAATATATCATCTAAGTCAGTATATTTTTTATTATTATTGCCTTATGTTATACTAGCAACTAAAAACTTGTACCATATACAGTTTTTCTGTAAGATCCTTTTGAATGCTAGGTAGATATAATCAGGTATCCATATTAAATCACATCTTAAGTCAATAGCTCTAGGATATACACAGGCTGACATTTGGTTACAATGTGAAAAGTTACTAAGCAATGTAGCAAAATTGGAGAAAAATGGGTTTTTGGATATACATATGGGTTAACATACTAAATATGGATGTATAGACAATTATATATTTTATGTGACTTCTTATATTTAACACATATGCTAAATGAATTTGATTTGAGAAACCTAGTAGTATGAACCTGTAATCTCAGCATTTAGGAAGTGGAAGCAGAGCAATGAGCAGTTTGAGGTTAGCTTGAACTGCATTGAAAGATCCTGTCTAAAAAAAAGACACCAACAAACAAAAGAAAACCAAAATTTAACATAAAATGATCAAAAAACATCACAAAACACTTGTATTCGTGTTATATTTATGATTAGAGTTAATATAAACTCTTTCAATACATTTCTTTCTCTCTATTTATATATAAATATAATAATTTTATTAGCTTATATCTCTCATATATATATACATATTTATATGTATATATATGATTGTTAGGCTTTATTTTACAAATTTAGACAAAGTAAGTTATGCAACTGAACAGTCATAATATACCTTACCAAACGGATATACACTACGTCTAATTGGCTCTAAATTTTTCTGGTTAAATCTATTGTGGATTTGACTGAGAAGACACAATTTCCATGAAAGAGAGTTCATTGATATTTGGGAGTTATATCTTTAGTGATAATATTCAATTATATATTTGGCAGTCAGAAAATAAACATGTGAGTGCTAATTTGAAAACAATATTTCTTACCTTGTTTAAATATAGAGTTTAAATTCATTTGGCAAGAATATCAT
>PVHP010052909.1:0-10973 GCA_004024765.1 Zapus hudsonius
CAGCCTGGCAGATGCAGAAGTGTGTCGAGAAAAAATGCCTTACTGGTAAGAGGCCAGGAGAGATTCTCACTTGCAGGTGCATTTGAACTCTTTGGTCTGGAGTGCAGTTCAAATCTGAGAGTTCTTGTTGACTTTCTGTCTGGGTCACTGCCCATGGCTGGAAGTGGGGTGTTAAAGATTCCTACCTGGATTATAGTCTAGCCCATCTCCCCCTTTATATCTATTAAATATTTACTTTATATTTTAGGTATCCTGATGTTGGACATATAGGTATTTATGATTGTTGCATTTTTTGATAAATTGATCATATAATGACTTTCTTTTTCTCTTTGTGTGGTCTTTAATATGAAGGCCATTTTATCTGACATAGCTACTTCTCAATTTCATATATGCTCTTGATTACATTTGCTCAAATGATCCTATTTGATGGAACCAAAAAATGGCCTTATTTTTGGAAGATAACCACCCAAAAAGCTTTTCTATAACCAGAGAGATAACCCAGAGAGTCATTTCTAGACAAAGATGGTCAGGGCTCTGTAGCCACCAGCAGACTGGGTGAGAGCCTCTCTTTGAGGAAGCTAGCTCACAGACAAAAATACAGATGGCAACTTGGTCCACAAGCCAGAGCATCCTGGAAAGGAGGCAGTGATGGGAGCTAGGAGATGAGGCAAGTGGTAGAGAGACACACTGGACAGATCTGGGAGGGCATAAGCAGCAATGTCAAAGGTGTCAGGAGAAGCAGGCTGTGACCTCCTAGTTCACATGTCTGGGAGGCTCTGAGCTAAGTCCATTTGAACTCTCTGCAGTTCTTTCTTAATCCTTTCCATCAGCAGCCGACATTGGTTTCAAGTCTGATTGCATCAGATTTTGCCATCTAAAAGAGTTTATCAAATAGAGCCAACATTTCTCAGCTCTATAACCTTGGATAAGCCATTTAACCCCCATGAACAGTCATTAATTTGTTTCCACATATGATGGGCAGAACCATGGTCAAAGTCTATCCATAATCCTGATTCCAAGAATCTGAGACAAAGGGACCTTATTGACAACAGGGTTTTTCAGATCAGGCTAAGTTAGGAACCTAGGGATAGGGCTCTCTACTATTCCTGCAGGTCCTTAACATATGATGAAGTTTTTTTTTTTTTCCAGCAGTGGTCAAGATGAAATGTGACTAAGAAAGAATAATGTGACAGGCAACATGACTGGCCCTGGAGATGGGTAACCAGGAGGAATGTGGGCAGCCTCTGAGAGCTAGAAAAAAACAAAACAAAATATTTTTCCTTATCCGAAAAAGAGGAATTTGATTCCATCTGCACTCCAACTTTACCCAGTTCGATCAGTGTTGGACTTTTAACTTATTGATTCATGAGATAATAAATGAATGCTATATTAAACTGTTAGGTTTGTAGCTGTTTGGGATAGCGGTAGAGGAAACCAAAGCATGATATTGGTCTGCTGCGTGTACACGAGAAAAGTCTAAAGAACATACATATACAACCTAGTATAAGGTTGATTATATATATATATATATATATATATATATATATATATATATATATATATAAAACTTTTTGAAGTACTGTTTTTTAGTTTCAACAATGAGTGTATGCTATTTATATAATGAAGAAATATTGGAAATATAAAGGAATAAGTAATATAGACTGATCAATGCCCTCTGATGGCTTGCCCAGCAGTCCAGGGACTACTGCCTTAACTGCCAGTCTACATAGCTATTCACAGATATCAGCTCTTCTACAAAGGGACCACACATTGCAATTTCAAACCGCTCCTTCCCCACGTCTCAGGTGTATATATGCGTTCAAATACATCGATATGGTATTGCTATATTTCTAGACTGTTGTTATAAGTACTTCTTTTCTTTTTGACCAGTTATAATCATATATAATAATGAAGGCACACAGTGATATAATATTGTATAGAAACAACAACTCCCACAACCTTGCATACTACACCTGTGTCATCCTGAGGTCCCTTAGATGATGCACATGTGTGAAGTCCTCATGAGGCTGGATTTGGTGAATCTCAACAGATTTCAAGATCATATTCCTAGACCTCAAAAGGTAAAAAGATATTTTACAGATGATATGCACAACACAAGACTTGTCACTCTTCACAGTGGTTCCCCTCCCTCACCTGAAATCAAACACAGCCCACCCAGCATCCACAAAGGAGGACTCTTAACTGGGACTAGAGTTCTCCACGCTGCTGATAAGCGCATCAAATGGAGTGGCCCTCCCATTAGAAGACCCTTGTGAACCACTTGAACTTAAGAACTTGGCTTTGGTGAGGCTGAAAAATGCAAAGTGTTCTCACAAATGCTAGTTCCTACTTGAGCAAGAATGTCTGAGTCGTTATCACAGCCAACCATCTTCCGGACTCTGAATGACCCTGAGTGCAATTTGGCATTTGGACAGGACAATAGATACTTTGCGTGACTTAAAGAATACTGCAGAGCTGTTTTCCATTAGGACACTTTGATCTACACTGAGCAAATACGTGGGCCTGTCACCAGCTAAGCTCCTCACCAGAGGAGTTTTAAGTGCAGAGATCTCAGTAATTCTCATCATGTCTTAATTCATCAAAAATTCACTGGACACCACGGGTGAGTTCTCCAATATCTATGTGCACAGAAGGTACCCTAGAGTATTCTCTTCCCCACTGAAAATCAGAGCCAGCAGTCCCAGGGTATGACTAGGGAGACGGTAATTACTTCCCCAGCCTCCTAGGCCATCCTAACAGTGGATTGCCAAGGACTCCTGTGTCAAATGTCTAATGTGATCCTTAAAGTGAATAAGCAACAGTTCTTTGTCCTCAGGAGACCAGAAGCCCAGAGGAGGGCGACACTTTTGTGATACATGCTATACAGACAATATATTATTATTAATAGTATGTTATCATATTAAATATTATTATATAATCATATGTTATAATTGTTATGTGTAATAGTAATACATATTATATATTATTAATATGTGATAATAATATTGTCATATGTTATATATCATATATGCTACATAGAAGTGATAATCATTATACTGAAGTCCTGGTGACAGTAATAGTGGCAAGAATAACTCTTCAGAACATTGTGACCTCAGATACCAGAAACAAGAGGAGGGAAGGTCATCTAGATGACACTGAAGTCCTGGAATATGTGTGAGCCTTGGAGAGTTCGTGTGGTGGGAGGGTGAAGGGCACTGTTAGAGGGAAGAAGATATAGAAGATCTCCATGCACTGAGTCATTTAGGGGGGGGGGTGTCTTTAAGGAAGCTGCAACAGAAGATTTGAGACCTGGGGATATCTAATAGTGATCTTAGATGTTCCTTCTGTCCGATGTCTCCTGAGGGCCTGCTGCCTCAGTCACTTCAGGCTGCAGGGATTTCTTAGGGTGGCTTGTAAACAATACAACTGCATTTCTCACAGTTCTGGGGTGTCTGCTTAGGACCCTCTTCCTCAAGATGACACCTTCTGTGTGCTCACCTGGTGAAAGAAGCAAACAAGCTCCCTCAGACCTCTTTCCTAAGGGCATCGATACCAGTCACGAGAGTGGGACTTCATGCCCTCCTACACAAGAGCCATCTATTCAAACAGCCACAATGCAGATTACATCTCAGCATTTGAACTTGGTCAAACCACTGTGCTTTCCTTGTGTGCCTCTAAGAAGGTGGGGTGGCTCTCACAGAAATGAGTCTAACTGTCCAAGCGATGAAAGCCTAAACTAATGTACGGAAGGAACTAAATGGGAAATGAGATTGAAATTTAACAATTAAAACAAAAAACAGAACTTACTAATCGATTAGCTGTAGCAGTATTTTGGGGTGTGGTGAGGCATCGCCATGTTTTGACACGGAGAGATGCGGTGTGTGTTGATGACGTAAATAGACAGAAAGAAGGCTTGTCCCTGATCTCAGTGAGAGACGCTACTCCCAAGAGTGAAGATGTGTTTGGCTCAGCAGGGGAACTTGGGTAAGTGGATGCTACAGTTACCTTAGGCCAAAAGAAGCTGATGGCTGGGAAGGATTTATTTTTGTTTACAGTCTCAAGGGGAAGCTCCATGATGGCAGGAAAAAGACAGTAGAGCAGAGGCTGGACATCACCTCCTTGTCAACATCAGGTGGAAACCATCAGCGGATAGCGAGTCAAGCCCTGGCAAGAAGGAACCAGGCTGTAACACCTTAAAGCCTGCCTCCAGAAACACACCTTCTCCAGTAAGTCTCCACCTCCCAAATTGCCATGAGCTAGGGATAAGCATTCAAAACACAGGTTTATGGGGATGTCCTATTGTCATGGTTTGATCCAGGTATCCCCCACAAACAAATGAATGTGTTCTGATAGATTGATCCTCAGCCAATGGCAGTTTGGGTTTTACAACCTCGATGAAGCTGTGTTGTCAGGGGCGGGCTTATGGGGTTATAAGCCAGCTTCCCCTTGCCAGAGTTTGGCACACCTTCCTGCCGCTGTTTCCAGTGCTGTGGCAGAGGTGATGTCCAGCCCTCTGCTCATGCCATCATTTTCCCTGCCAGGATGGAGTCTTCCCTCGAGTCCGTAAGCCAAATAAACCCATTCCTCCACAAGCCGCTTTTGTTTGGGTTCTTTCTGAGCAGCAACTAGAAAGTTGACCACAACACCTATCCAAACTACCCTAGCGGAGGAGGTGTGCTTCTCATAGTGCGAGGTCAATCACAAGTGAACCAGTGAAAGAGAGTAACTGTCTTATTAAGTTCCTGCCCCCACTGAGCCACACATTTCTTGAGAGTGGGGATGTGATGTATTAATTGCTATCAAGAATTCCAGGAGGAGCTGGAGTGATGGCCCAGAGTGCTGGTCATGTAAGCATGTGGATGCTGGGACCTGAGTTTGGAACCCCAGCACCCAGGAAAAATGCTTCACTCTGTACTCTGAGGAAGTGGAGATTACAAGATAGCTTATCTAGCTGGATCCATGAGTTCCAGGTTCAGTGAGTGAGACCCTTTCCTAAGACTAAGGTGGAGAATATGCCTCCAGGCATATATGCATGCACACCTGAACACATGCATGTATCCACATGCATACAAACACGCACACACAGTTACTGTATGAACAAGTGAACTAGGTGTTCTTGAGTTATGATTTCCCCATCTTACAATGCAAATCCTAACAAACACAGACTCCGTTCCCAAGCAGGGATGAAGCATGCACTGAAACCCTTGAGATCTTTACTCTTCGACTTGCCGCCCTGGCAGGGCATGGTGGCACTCGACTTCAATCCCAGAGGCAGAGGTAGGAGGATGGTGGTGAGTTTGAGGGACCCTGAAACTGCATACTTAGTGAATTCCAGGTCAGTCAGCATGGACCACAGCAAGACCCTAACTCAAAAAGCTTTTAAAAAACTTGCCAAACCAATTCTTCTCAGACGTGGCCAATTTAATTCCTTCACATGCAGCTGCTTCTTGTGGCTTACAGAGCCTTCCGTTTTGCAAAGAACTGAGTCAAGAGAATGGAATCATACAGGCAAGCATTTACCTTTCCACTCCTCAGTGTTCCATTTCCCTCCACTCCATGAAACACTTGACCCTCAGACCAGCTTCCATGACCAATTGAAAGCAGTTGTCTGGGCTTAGGCTACTGCTTAGCAGATAATTGTAAACCACTGTGGTGCAGACCTCTAAGAGTCCAGCTATTGGAGGCGGCGTGAAGGAGCTAATTAAAACAGTCAGGGAGACTGTTTTCAATGAAGGAGAAAATGTAAGCACTGTCTCATTGGATCGAGTGATTAGAAATTACAGTTGTTTGTTTTGGTTTTTGTCAGAACTATCTGGGGTTTGTCAAAACTTTGACAAGCAGCCTAGCCTTCCACTAATCAAATGGGGAGGAAAAGAAAGGGAAAAAAATCTAAGTAAAAAGAAAGTCATAAAAGAAACCCTGCAACGTTCCAAATGTGAAAAATATTTAGCTTGTTTTTCTAAAATAATTCTGAACTGCTTTTGGTCAACATTTCAGATCTCCAGTTGGCCTTAAAAGACATGCTCTTGGGCTGGGGAGATGCCTCTGCAGTTAAAGGCTTGTTGGCAAAGGCTGCCAGCATGGATTCAGTTCCCCAGTACCCACATAGTGGACAAAGTGGTGCATGTGTCTGGAGTTTGTTTGCAGTGTGGCAGGAGGCCCTAGCATGTCCATAAAGAAGTCTCTCTCTCTCTCTCTCTCTCTCTCTCTCTCTCTCTCTCTCTCTCTCTCTCACACACACACACACACACACACACACACACACACAAAGAACTTGGCATACAACATGAGCTGAGTTTCATGAGGCTAGACTGAGAGCAACCCTTTCCTTGTCCTGGTGATGGGATTATTTGGAAGTATTCATTGTTCAAACCACCCTCTCTTTCCTTCCAACCTGCTGTGTATCCAAGTCACTTCCTAGATACAAGAAAGAAAGAAAGAAAGAAAGAAAGAAAGAAAGAAAGAAAGAAAGAAAGAAAGAAAGAAAGAAAGAAAGAAAGAAAGAAAGAAAGAAAGAAAGAAAGAAAGAAAGAAAGAAAGAAAGAAAGAAAGAAAGAAAGAAAGAAAGAAAGAAAGAAAGAAAGAAAGAAAGAAAGTTCTCGGTTGAGTTGAAAGAATACAAATTTGTCACTGATAATAATAGCAAACCCTTATGAAGTACTTACTCTATGAGTGCCAGACACTACTTCCTTTGAATTCTTTCTTTAAAAATCTTTTCATTAGTGCTCGCTTCGGCAGCACATATACTAAAATTGGAACGATACAGAGAAGACACGCAAATTCGTGAAGCGTTCCATATTTTTAAGCAGTCTTAATATTCATCCACCACGACTCAGGGAACTGAGTGGAAGAGGGGGTGGAAAGATTGTGAGAGCCGTGGTGGAGGAGACTATCCAGAGGCATGGCCAGGAGAACCTGGCTGAATACTAGGCTATCCATGGTCCCTGTCACAAGGACTAATCCAGACGACCCATGGAGGAGGTTATCAAGCGGATTGGGGATGGGGGGGCAGTGGGGAATTGGGGATAACAACTCATTGTTTGCCCACTAAATAATGTAACTCATTATGGACAAGAAAAAAGAATGTTGTATATAAAAAAATCTTTTCATTATTTATTCATTTGCAAGCAGAGAGAGAGAAAGAGAGAGAGAAGAGACAGAAGAGACAGCTGCTGAAAAAGGAACTCCAGATGCATGCATCACTTTGTGCATCTGGCTTTACCTGGGTACTGGGGAATCGAACCCGGGTTCTTAGACCTTGCAGGCAAGTACCTTCACCACTGAGCCATTCCTCATTAGAATTCCTATGCCACTCTCATAATTGTCCCATTGTGCAGATGAGGAAGCTGACCACACAAAGGTCCAAGTGTTGTGGAGTCATAACTCAAGCCACGTGGGTCAAATCAGAGTCTATTTGTCAGCTCAAAACTACAGCACAGGGCAAAGCAAAGTAAGCACTAGACTGTTCATCTGGGGGTCTAGCTCCTCACAGTCCACAGTCTCTACAGACAATCGCCACTTGAAAGGATGTTTCAGTCAATTTCCAAGAGAAACCCCCAGAACAAGCAGAATCCACAGCACACAAAATCTACCCCTGTTGGTTCTAAACAGCCTACATTTTGCCTCGTGTAGCCCAGAGCTCATGCCACTGTGAAAAGAGTAAATCAAAAGATCACTCAATGTCAATTTCAAGTTCACCCATCTTCCCAACTACAGGAAACGGGCCCCCTGAGAACCAGTTTTCTTACCTGTCCCTAAACTTCCAAGTCTGCAGCCTATCAGAAAGCCTGAGAGAACAAAAAGCAGAAGAGGCCGGGGAGGAACCGAACTGAGACAACACCCCCGGAAGGAAAACCTCCCATAAACCCCCGCCCCTCCCATCCTAGTGGTGTCTGTCAGCTGCTCTTAGAAGCAAGTGTGGTGGCTGCTGGGAGCCAAGCACAATGACTCACAGGGTCTAGCTGTCACCTTCTGCCTGCCCACCAGGAAAGGGAAAGGCAGTCAGGGACACAAGATGATCCATCCTCCGTGCTTCTACCCTTGGGTGAGTAGCAGCCACTGGCTGTGGCCTAGGGTGAGATCAGGGGTGGGGAGACTCACCCAGAGCCTTACTTCCTGAGTTGTCCTTTTGTGACATCTGGCAATGTCAACACCCCTATACTGAGGAGGGCTAGTCATTTAAAATGCGTGGTTTCTGCTGTCATGTTACGTAGATGTTTCCTGGTGTGTGAGCACAGGACCCCTCCTCTCTTCCTATTATCCTCAGAGAACCTACCATTGAGGAGCTCCAGCTTTAATTTTTCTTGAGTTATCACAGTGCTTCGTTCGGCATGTGGGTTAGAGGCATTTACAGTGGTGTCTGTCTCTGTGTAGGGAGGGGACAGAAGTGATTGAGAGTCAGGCAGAATCTATGTGCGGGTTCCAGCTCTGTAGGCAACTTGGCATTACATCAACTCTGAGACACTGGGGTCAAAGTGTACCACCATGGGCCATCTGCCACTCTGGGTCATCCTTGCTTGTATCCAAATTCATTTATTTAATTCATTAATAAGTTTTCTTTCTTTCACAATGGGTTTGAGGTAATCCCCCTTTTGTTGGCTGAAATAACTTCAGAGATGAAGGGGTACAATGTGCAGGAGGATTTGTGAAGTGTCTCTGCAAATACTGTATAGGGACTTGAGCATCCACAGATTCGAGCCCAGGAACAAATCCCTCACAGATACTTAGAACAACTCTATATCCAAACAAATGAAAAATGGGGTTTCAAATAAGTACACTTATACCCACCCGTTCATATAGCTGTATTGTTTACAACAGTCACAATCTAGAAGCAGCAGAAGTGTTTTTCAACAGATGGATGGATAGGCAAGTGATGGAATATCTCTGTATCGAAAGATCATTCTGCCATCAAAAGGAGTGAAATATTGGCACATGCTATTACATGCATGAAACTGGGAAGCATTATCCCAAGTGAGCAAAGCCAGCCCCAAAGCTCTTATGATCCCTTGATGTGAAATGCTTGAAACAGGTTAATCAACAGAGAGAGAAGGCAGGTTAGGGCTCCCCGGTAGGAACTCAGAGCAGTTTAATGGATATGGAGGCTTCTTTGGGGGAGGGGGGGTAAAAATGTCTCAGGGTTAGAGGTGGTGGTGGCCTGGTGCTGTGAATGTAGAGATGGTGTGAACTGAAGGGTTCTCTCTGAAATGATTGAGTTTGTGTTACATGAATTTCATATCCATTTTAAAATAAAAACCAGACGCAGATGATGAGGAAGAAGTAGCCAGGGGTCATGAAAGAGCACAGGCTGCCCGATTTTGTTTAAATGGGGACTCCTTTCTCTCTATGCAAATAAGAGGAAGTCACTCCCTGCACTGGGGAAAGGGATGGGGGAAGGATTAAATTTGATAGCAGAGAAGGAAGGGGTCACTAGAATCGGTCAGGTGCCAGGTCTGTGTCCTTTGGCCTCACTTGGACTTGACTAGCAACCTAAATCTACCTCCTGACCTCAGGGCTTTCTCAAGGTCAGCTAAAGACAACTACAATTACTCAGGTGATAGGAAAAGATACCCTTGCTTGCTCAGTCCTGAGTGGCTTAACAGTAAGGTCTGTGTTTCAGTTGTTTTTTTTTTTTTTCTGGAAATTTCCAATAGCTATAGTTACACACAATAGTAATGCCCTCTATGACTTCCCATCCTTCATTTATTACTATCCGCCTTCCCAAGATCATCCAATGTTTCTTGGGACCATTTCTTAAATACATACCCCTGAATCCTGAGTCAGAAACCCGGACTGAAACAGCATCCCACAAGCACAATGCTGCAGAGACTCAGACAGTCCTGGGTTCCTGAAGGACAGGAAAACACTCTCAGGAGTGAGTCGTCAGGTGATTCCATGTGTGACCCTCTTACACAGGCTCATGCAGGACAGTCTATCATATAGTGCGTCTCTGTAGCGCTGCTCCTACTGGTATGGCGAACAAAGCAACCCAAGACTAAATCATGTACTAGAGGAAACAACAGAGTGGGCAGGGTTGTGATTGGCCACCAGCGTCCATGGAAGACTATTTTGGAGTCAATTTATTTCTTTAGGAGAACAAGCATACTGTAAACATATAATAAAATAAAAGGTATAGTAAATGTAGAAATAAGCCACAGTTGTCCACTGTCATTGTCAAGTACGATGCTCTGCATGTCACTGGACATGCCACACTTCTCTCTGACTGCCAGGGTCAGTAGGTTTGTTTCTCTCCAGCATCTTTGACTAATGTGGTGTGCTCTGATGTCATTGCAGCTATGATGTCATTCAGGGATAGGAAGCTTTCAGCTCCAATTTAATCTCATGGGACACTTTAAATACATGAGGTCCATCATGGACATTCACTGCATGTGCTTCGTCTTCTGTTATCCAATGGTCAACTGCCCTTCACCCAAGATACCTGTATTTGGGTGTCTGTCCTATTCATTTAAGGACTATGACAGCAGGAGGGTCTTCATCGTCCCTTTGGATATCAGCTTGGAGAAAGGCCACAGTACAACCTCTGGAACAGCTCCTTGTGGGTGTGACATGTCTCCCTATTTGGACACATCCTACTATGAATGACCTTTTCCTTCCTCCATGTGCCTATCTCCCCCACAATGCATTTGAGAAAACTTTTCAGAATGTGGGACACAAACAGGATTATTTTGCATTGTACAAAATGGCACAGGTGTAGCATTCATTCGTTAGAGTCACGTAGGGAAAAAATTCCCTTTCCGTTCTTTCAGTACTCTGATTTTTGGCCTGATCTTCAGCTCAGTGATGGCTTCTTCTGACACAGCATCTGGTCTCATATGTCTATGTAGATAGACATGTAGACAGACAGGCCATGGAGGAGGGGACACTTGCTTGATTACCATCCATCAATGCCATTTTGTCATATGCCTTTTCCGATTACTTGATTTGGGGCTCAGCATTATGCTTCTGAAAGTCAGCAT
>PVHP010052910.1:0-10940 GCA_004024765.1 Zapus hudsonius
TACTCCTCAGTTTCTTTCTTTTCTCTCTCTCTCTCTCTCTCTCTCTCTCTCTCTCTCTCTCTCTCTCTCTCTTTTGAGGTAAGGTCTTGCTCTAGCCCAGGCTGACCTGGAATTCACTATGTAGTCTCAGGCTGGCCTCAAACTCACAGTGATCGGGCTGAAGAGATGGCTTAGCGGTTGAGGTGTCTGCCTGCAATGCAGAAGGACCAGAGTTCGATTCCCCAGTGCCCACATAAAGCCAGATGCAGTTCATTTGCAGAAGCTGGAGGCCCTGGTGTGCCCATTCTCCTCTCTCTCTCAAATAAATAAAATATTAAAAAAAAAACTCACAGTGATCCTCCTACCTCTGCCTCCTAGAGCTGGGATTAAAGGCATGCGCCACCACACCCGGCTTCCAGCAATTTATTTTGAGACCGGGTCTCTTGTACTCCAGGATGGCCTTGAACACCTGAACCTGCTTCTATTTCCTATGTGCTGGGATTGCAGGCATGCAGCACCATCCTGGTTATGATTTGTTTATTTATGATAACCACTCTACTAAGATGAGATAGCATGGTAATAGAGGTTTTTTCCCTCTAATAAACAGTTAAAGATGTCAAAGATGTTTTCATGTATTTATTGGTCATTTGTACTTCTTTTGAGAACTGTCCAGCTCATGTGCCCATCACTTTCTGATTAAATTATTTGTTCTTTTGGGGTTTAACTTTTTGAGTTCATTATATATTTTGGACAGTAATCCTGTTAATTTCTCCCATTCTGTAGGCCCTCTCCTCTCCTCTCTCTCTCTCTCTCTCTCTCTCTCTCTCTCTCTCTCTCTCTCTCTCTCTCTCTCTCGTTGAATGAACAGGGTGGAGAATTATACAGACCTTGCTTGAAAATTCAGGATTCTGTCCAACAATTCTTGGCTATTACCCCCTAACTGCAGCTCCAGAATAGCCTGGCCAATGCTCTGGTAGACAGCCAGCCCAAAACAAAAGGTGGGAGATTCAACCTTCCTACTGATTTAGCCACATGGATTCTCCTGTTAGGATGACACGGCCTTATCAGACACTAGGCGGCCTCTCATCCCAGCACTTGGGATGCAGAGGCAAGAGGACTGCAACTTCAAGGCCAGCCTGGGGCGCATAGCATGACTCTTTGAAAAGAAAGACAGAAAGAAGGAAAGAAAGAAAAGGGAAGGAAGGAAAGAAAGAGAAAAAAAAAGAAGAAAAGTGGACAGGCAATGACCACTTGGTTAGCGTACACTGCTCCATGAATCTTCCTACATTTTCCCAAGCTGGCACATGTGAAGCTCTAATAGATCTCTTTGAAGTTTTGAAAAATGTCCTTGTTCCCTTCACATTTAACCTAGATGAAAAGTGTTGGTGTGAGGGCAGGAGAGATGGCTCAGCGGTTAAGGCACTCGCCTCTAGTGCCTAAGGCCCTAGGTTCAGTTCCCCAGGACCCACATAAGCCAGACCCACAAGGTGGTAGCCCTGGTACTTTCTCTCTCTCTCTCTCTCTCTCTCTCTGCTTGAAAAATGAATAAATAAAATAAAAAAAAGTGTTGGCATGAGTACAGAGACTTGGAGAAAATTTTTTTGGAGAAAAACTGAAGTTAGAGCTGCTGGGTTGGGTACATAGATGCTGGGTAGCCTTGATTATGCTTTGTGCGGTGGCTGAGACGAACCTTGAACGACACTTTAGACACCTAAAACGCAGCCTAGCAATCCTTCCCAGGCTGAATCTGGGACTTTGGAGTCACACTGAGGAGGCTGGCCTTGTGCTGAATGAAGCTAGATGGCTCAGTCGCTCTCAGCCATGTTAACCCAAGTGGCCTGCAGCGTGGCCCAATCAAGAGAAAATCTGTCAGAAGTCAAGACGATCTTGAACTAAGGGGACTTTTTGCCATGGTCCTTACATACCACCTCACTTTGCAGAGCGTCAAGAATGCAGGCACCGATCATGCTGTTTTCAGGATTTGTCTTTTCAGAAACAGTCTGAAGACCAAAAGCAGTATGTGCACTACGGTTTCCCCAAACTCAGCACTCTTCTTCTGTAATGGATTGTGTCACGTATGTGACATCCGACTGGGTCTTCTGTGTTGTCCCTGCTGGACTTGCGGGGACCAAGAGGGATTGATGCAAAGGCACGTGTTCATGTTGCTTGCTGTGTGGTAATAAAGCACTTTGTCTTAGACCCAAGAGTTGATGCCTTCTGTCAGCGTCCATAAACAACAGCTAACTTAGGAATTTATAAGCAGAGTCAAATTAAAACCCCAGTCCTGACATATGAATTCCATTTTCTCCGTGTCCTCATGTCCCTGTGACTATTTCTTATAGTAGATCTTTTTTTTCGAGGTAGGGTCTCACTCCAGCCCAGGCTGACCTGGAATTCACTGTGTAGTCTCAGGGTGGCCTCGAACTCATGGTGATACTCCTACCTCTGCCTCCTGAGTGCTGGGATTAAAGGCGTGAGCCACCATACATGGTAATTATTAGTATTTTTTTTTTTGAGACAGGCTGACTTCAGACTTGCTGTGTAGCCTAGGATGACCCTGAATTTTGGATTCTCCCTGCCTCCACTAAGATAATGGATGTGAACAACCATGCCCAGTTTATGTGGTACTGGAGATTGAACCCAGGGCCTTATACATGCTGAGTAAGATCTCTTCCAACCGAGCTACATCCACTCTGTAGGCCCAGACTGGCCTCAACCTCATGGGGGCTATCCTCCTACCTCAGCCTACCGAGTGCTGGGTTTAAAGGTGTGCCACCATGCCCAGCTAGGTTAGTCTTTTTAATCTTGGAAAATCAGGACATCAATAATTCCAGCATTGGGGAGGTAGAGGCAAGAGGATTGCCACGAGTTTGAAGCCATTTTCTATCCTAATGGTGATTCACAGCAAAAAAAAAAAAAAAAAAAAAAGTTTTTTCCTGAGATAGTCTCATGCTTGAGACTGGCCTTGAACTCAATGTGTAGCCTAGGTTGACCTTGAATTTCTAATCTGCCTGTCTATATCTAGAAAGTAATGGGATTACAGGGGTTGCACCACACCCCCAGTTTATGGGATACTGGGAATTGAACCTAGGGGCTTCATACATACTAGGCAAACACTTTATCAATTGAGCTACAGCCCCAGCCCCAGGCCTCATAGCAAAATCTTTTTTTTTTCTTTTTTGGTTTTTCAAGGTAGGGTCTCGCTCTAGTCCAGGCTGACCTGGAATTCACTCTGTAGTCTCAGGGTGGCCTCGAACTCACAGCGATCCTCCTACCTTTGCCTCCTGAGTGCTGGGATTAAAGGCGTGCGCCACCACACCCGGCAGCAAAATCTTAATAAGTGGCTTTTATTATCAAAAGTGCCAGTCGGTTTTGAACAGATTGTGTGTGTGTGTGTGTGTGTGTGTGTGTGTGTGTGTGTGTGTGTGTGTTGTGTTGTGTTGTGTTGTGTTGTGTGTGGTGCCAGGGATTGAACCTGAGGCTTTGTGCACTCTAGGCAAATGCTCTACCATTGAGCTATACCTCCAACCCGTTTTTGCATAGATTTTCAAATGTAAGAAACTATAAGCCAGGTGAAGACACTGTTTCTTTGTTGCAAAGCTGTTACTTATTTTGAAATAAAATTTTGTGACTTTTTTGGATAACCCCACTTGTAGAAAATGACCTAGGAAAATACATTAGCTAATTAATATGTTTGCACATAATATATAGGTAAAAAGTTTTTGATGATATGGTCAGCTGACTTAATACATGTTCTAAAATATCTTAGAACTTTAAAAATCAGCGGCTTTTCTCAACAATAAAACAGACTTAAAACTTCCCCACCATGTCTCAGGGAACTGAGTGGAAGAGGGGATGGAAAGATTGTAAGAGCCATGGTGGGGGAGAATATCCAGAGACATGGCCCCCCTCAGCAACAACACACCCGGGAGGGGGGACTGGCTACCTGCTGTGCTATTTATAACTCCCTACCCCAGGGGCAAATCCAGTACGCCCACGAGGAGGGTCCCCAGTGGGTTGGGGACAGGGAGGAGTTTAATGGGGCTACCATCATAAGATTTGCTCATACAATGTATGTAATTATGGATAATAAAGAAAAAGAAAAATCAGCGGCTTTTGTATAAATTGTATAATGTATAATATATATAATGTATAATGTATAAAATGTATAATGTATAATAAAAATCTTACAAACAAATCAACAATAAAAAAAAAAAACCAATCAGGAGCCAGGCGTGGTGGTGCATGCCTTTAATCCCAGCACTCGGGAGGCAGAGGTAGGAGGATCGCCATGAGTTCAAGGCCACCCTGAGACTACAGAGTAAATTCCAGGTCAGCCTGGACTAGAGTGAGACCCTACCTCAAAAAAACAAACAAACAAAAAAACCAATCAGGAATACACTTAAGCAATTTTAAGATCTAGATTAAAAATGCTGCTTGGGCTGGAGAGATGGCTTAGAGGTTAAGGCACTTGCCTCCAGTGCCTAAGGCCCCTGGTTCAATTCCCCAGGACCCACATAAGCCAGAACCACAAGGGGTTGGCCCTGGTGCTCTCTCTATATATATCTACCTCTCTCTCTCTCTCTGTGTGTGTATCTCTCTCTGCTTGAAAAATGAATAAATAAAATATTTTTTAAAATGCTGCTAACTCTGAGAGATAAAAAAATTAAATTAGTATGAAGACAAGCTATGTTTCTCAATGATAAAAATTATTATTCTAAACTAAATTTCCTCAGATTAATGTATGAAGTTAACATTCTGTACATCTAAATACCAATGTAATTTTTTATTTCACTTTTTTTGAGACAGGGTCTTTGCTGTTCACTAAACCCCTTTATGTATCTGATCTCATTTTAAGCCATTTACTTTTTCCTTTTGCATATGTATGTGTATATGGTGTGTATGTTTACGTGTCCATATGTGTGTGGACACGCGTGAAGAGGCCAGAAGATAATTTTGGGTGTCATTTTCAGGTAAAAGGTCAACCTCTTTTTTATTTAAAAAATTATTTACTTATTTATTGAGAGAGAGAGAGAGAGAGAGAGAGAGAGAGAGAGAGAGAGAGAGAGAATGGTGTGCCTGCTGCTACAAATGAACTCCAGATGCATGTGCCATTTTGTGCATCTAGCTTTAGGTGAGTGCTGGGGAGTCAAACCCTGGCTGTAAGACTTTGCAAGCAAGCACCTTTAACCACTGAGCAATCTCCAGCCTTCTACATCTTTTCTTTCTCTGTTCTATTCTACGTCTTTTTAAACAGGGTCTCTTATTGGCCTGGACCTCACCGATTAGGCTACATTGGCTGGTTAGTGAACTCCAGAGATTCTTCTGTCTCCTCACCAAAGCTGACATGTGCTACAGTGCCTGACATTTATGCAGGCAATAGAGATCAAAATTGGGCCCTTGTGCTGTGAGGCAAGAAACTTATCTCATGGGCTACTTTCCAAGCCCAATGTTCGAATACTGTTACCGGAATTTTAATTTCCTTTCCTTTCCCTTCCCTTCCTTCTTTCCTTTCTTCCTTTCTCCCTCTCTCCTTCCTACTTTCTTTTCCTTTCTTCTTTCTAGGGTCTGACTATGTGGTCCAGGCTGGCCTTGGATTTATAACCCTCCTGTCTTAGCTTCTCAAATGCTGAGCTTATAGATATGCATTATCATACCTGGAATAATTTTTAATTTTTTGCAACTGTCTCAGGAAAAAAACTTGAAAGAAATTGAGAATTACCAAGAACAAGTCTAAGAAAGAAGGCTAATGAGAGGAGCATAGCTGGTCGGATGTTAGAAAGTATTATAAATCTATAATTCTAATCGTGTGGTACTAGAATGAACTAGAATAGATCAAGAGAACCAAGTAAAGTTGAAAGATGAACTCAATAATATTAATTAAAATGTTCTATATAACAGAAGTGGTGTGGCTGGATGCAGAGGACATCCACATCCCATCTACAAGAAAGGTTGAGTTCAGAGCACAATCTGTAACATGAAATAAAAAGCTTAAGTGAGGCTGAAGAAATGGCTCAGCAGTTAAGGCACTTGCCTACAGAGCCTAAAGACCTGGGTTCGATTCCCCAGGACCCACATAGAGCCAGATGCACAAAGGGTGCATGCATCTGGAGTTCATTTGCAGTGGCTAGAGGCCCTGGTGTGCCTATTCTCTCTGTCTGTCTTCTTTCTTTGACTGCAAATAAATATTTTTTTTAAAAAAGCTCAAGTGACATAGGGGACATCAATTTAAGAAACTATAAAAATTCAAAAGAGAGAGGGAAAAAAGTCTTGGACAGGTTTTCCAAGCTTTGAATGTCAGGCCCTGCTCTGTGTACCCATAGACTGTCAGCACCCTGGTTGTGCAATTTCAAGGGGGATTAGGCAGTGTGGGAGCCACAGAGGCCCCGACACCACACCCTTAAATCATTTCAGTACAGCTGCCTCAAAGTCGCAGGGGAGCGTCCCAGGAGTCCTCTTTGGCTCTTGTGCTTCTGAGGGAAGTCCATTCTGGTAGACACCCTCGGTCTGGGCAGCCCCTTTCCACCCCAGTCCCACAGGGTCATTTAAGAAATGTTTGCATGTTTCTGATTCATGACTGCCATGATCACTCGCACAAACTCCCGTGGCGTCTAAAAGCCTTAAGAGCTTGTCTGTCTGAGCCGCTCTCCTGGGACATGAGTATCTCCAGATCTCTCCTTCATGGCCTGTGGAACTGAATGGCTTTGATGGGAGAGAACGGTCTGGCAGTCACAGGCTGTGGGGTGAAGTCACAGGAACCCTAAGAGGTCACACACACAGACACCAGCCTGATCATCGCCTGAGGCAACTCATTTCCCTTGAATATTTCCTGAGGGTCTCTTGGGTACCTTTTGCCTAAGAACATGTCAAAGATTCCTGGGCCCACTTCAGGTCTGCAAACCTCTCAGGATCTGGGCTTTGAAAACATGCTTCATGGCTGGAGAGACGGCTCAGCAGTTAGGGGTGATTGCTTACAAAGTCTACCGACCCAGGTTTGATCCCTTGGTACCCATTTAAAGCCAGATGCACTAAGGGGCTTTTAACCACAGAGCAATCTCTTCAGCCCAGTCTTTTAATTATTGATTATTACTTTATTCTCTTTCTTTCCTACCATTACTGACCTAAATTCTTCTAGGTTTTAGAGCCTGTAACTGGGTGTTTCCTGAAGTAATACTGATATCTGAGAACTAGATAGTGTCCAGGAGGATTTTGTTTAGGTCAAACCCAAGGCATTGTGCAAGCTAGGCAAGCGCTCTACACCACCGAGTTCTAGCCCCAAGCCAAGATTCTCTATGTAACATTCGCTTTCAATCTTTCCTCTTACATCTTTGGGGTATAGATGATACGTGTATGTATATGCGTGTGAGTGCACGTTCATGGGTGTGAATGTGGGCACTTGCCTGCCAAGACCCACATGTGGTGAGAAGAGAGCTTTTGGTGGTGGTCTTCCACCTTGCATGAGTTTGGGTCTCTGCTGTTCACACTGAGAACAGCAGACCAACTGGCCTGCAAGCTTCCAGGGGACTTTCCTGTCTCTGCCTTCCTCTCATCCCAGCTGTGCTGGCATTATCGCTGATGGTGCTACAGTATCTGCTTATTTTACATGAGTTCTGAATCCAGGCACTCATCCTTGTCTCGTGTAGATATTTAGCTGAGGATGACCTTGAACTTCTGATCCTGCTGCCTCTACCTTCCCAGCACACCATCATGCCCAGTGCATATGGTCCTGGGAATTGAACTCAGCACTTCGTGTTTGTTAGGGAAGCATTCTACCCACTGAGCCACACCCCCAGCCCTTCCCATCCTTTCTTTCTGTTGCTTCTGTCATATCCTGTGGCCAGAGCTAGGTTCATATACAGCCACTTAGTCTATGCATGATTCCCTTCTTCACATCTTTCCCACCTTACTGTCTGATCAAAACCCAGTGGGACTTGTGTATCAACCACAAGAACTCTAAGCTTCTCTACTTGTTTCCGATCCTGCTTTTTTCCAAGGTAGGGTCTCACTCTAGCCCAGACTGACCTGGAACTCATTCTGTAGCCCCAGGTTGGCCTCAAACTCACAGTGACCCTCCTACCTCCACCTTCCAAGCGCTGAGATTAAAGATGTGCACCACCACGTCCAGCTTCCAAGTCATTTATAATCTATCCTATTTTGTTTAGCAGATTTCTCATGAGCCCACATAGAATTGTTCGTTTACTGCCTAAAAATCATTTCCTGATGATTTCAACCTATGGATCAGATTCATCTCAGTGTCCCCAGAGCACTGTAAAAAAAAAAAAAAAGAAGAGACAGGGTAGTGTCTCAATAAAATGTGAGCTAACAATTGGCATTTGTTGATAAAATTATTCTCTCTTTTTATTTGTTTATTTATTTATTTTTAAGCAGATACACACACACACACACAGAGTATGGGTATGCCAGGGCCTCTTGCCACTGTAAAAAAACTCCAGATGCATGCACCACTTTGTGCATCTGGCTTAAGTGGGTACTGGGGAATTGAACCCAGATCATTAAACTTTATAGGCAAGATCATATAAACTTTATAAACTGAGCTATCTTTCCAACCCAGTATTCTCTCTTTTATTTGTATGTGTATGTGTCATGGAGTACATGTGAAGATCAGGGGACAACCTTGGGATGTCTTTCTTTCTTTCTTTCTTTCTTTCTTTCTTCTTTCCTTCCTTCCTCTCTCTCTCTCTTCTTTCTTTCTTGAATCAGGTTCTCATTTTAACCCAGGCTGACCTAGAACTCACTCATTAGCCCAGGCTGGCCTTGAACTCACGGTGACCTAACTCAGCCTCTTGAGTATTGGGATTAAATATGTGAACTTTCCAGAGGTAGGAGGATCACTGTGGGTTCGAGGCCACCCTGAGACTACACAGTGAATTCTAGGTCAGCCTGGGCTAATGAGTGAGTGAGACCCTAACTCAAAAAACCAAAAAAAAAGCTTTGCTCCACTATCTTTTTTTTTTTTTTTTTTTCTGAGGTAGGGTCTCGGTCTAGCCCAGGCTGACCTGGAATTCACTATGGAGTCTCAGGATGGCCTTGAACTCAAGTCAATCCTCCTACCCCTGCCTCCCGAGTGCTGGAATTAAAGGCATGCACCACCACACCCAGCTTTCCACTCTCTTTTTGAGATAGGGTCTTTCTTGGTTTTGCCACTGCTGAGTGTGAGCTTCTGGATCCTGGCTCCACCCCATTACCATAGGCATGCTGGGATTACAGAGGTGAGACCCACTTTGCTTCAGGCTTCACATGGGTGCTGGGGAGGATTGAACTCAGCAGACTTGCAAGTAGGAGCCTTTAACCACTGAGCCATCTCTCTAGCTCCACATCTGGCACTTTACACCCCTCAGATTCTTCAAGTCTATATTCTGCTCGAGGACTATCCCATCTTCTCTAGCTTTTAGGATCTCCCCATTCTTTAAAAAAAAAGCAAAGGAAAGAGATAAAGAAAAGGAGCCGGGCCTGGTGGTAGCCTTTAATCCCAGCATTCTGGAGGCAGAGGTAGAAGGATCACTGTGAGTTCAAGGCCAGCCTGAGACTACTACATAGTGAATTCCAGGTCAGCCTGGACTAGAGCGAGACCCTACCTTGAAAAACCAAAATAAATAAATGAAAGAAAAGAAGGAAGACAGGAGGGAAAAAAGAACAGGAAATCAACAGCCACGATGAAAAGCAAAGCACAACAGAGAATGGGCTCCAGCCACTGCAAAAGCAAGAGAAAGAAAGCATTGATGCGACAGCCATCACTCTGAAACTGTTCAGTCAGAAAATCACTGACTTGGTGTAGAGACGTATGACCTGTATCATCCCATAGATAGGTGCGTGCTCATGTCTCTCACTAAGGCCCTCAACTGCCCTCATTGGCCTTATCATGCCGGCTCAGGAGTCACTGTTTCCAGATTTCTCCCTCCCCTCCCCTTCTCTCCCCTCTCCTCCCTCCTGTTCTTTTTTTTCTCTAGATTTTTCCAGGTAGGGTCTCACTCTAGCCCAAGCTGACCTGGAATTCACTATGTAGTCTCAGAGTGGCCTTGAACTCACAGCAATCCTCCTACCTCTGCCTCCCGAGTGCTGGGATTAAAGGTGTGCGCCACCACGCCTGGCCGATATCAAATAATTTCTGCAATAACTAAACTGTAAATTCTGGAGAATAAGGACTATATATTTTTCTTTTCGAGGTAGGGTCTTGCTTTAGCTCAGGCTGACCTGGAATCCACTATGTAGTCTCAGGGTGGCCTCCAACTCACAGTAATCCTCCTACTTCTATCTCCCAAGTGCTGGGATTAAAGGAGTATGCCACCATGCCCAGCACAGGGTGTTATTTTAGATTTCTGATTTTTGTATTGTGAGTGCTCAAATGTTCAGAAAAAGCTTGACTGTCATGTGAACGTTAACATTTCCGTGCTCTGTTCCCCTCATCGCTTGTGCCCCACTTCACCCTTACCCATGAAAACCTCATCCCTGAGCATTGAGTAAGTGCTCACCAGACTGTTATTCACTGAGATTAATGCTGATGACCACTGTGAGAGGGAAACCATAAATAAACTCATTGAGTATACTTCTGTCTAGAAACACTGTTACAGAATTTAGTTGTTTAAATAAGAACTTTCTCTTCTTTTTCGTATTTTTAGACTAGGCTTGGAGCAAGGCAGAATTAGATTTGAGTCTTGGCTCTGCAAATGTCCTAGCTATCAGACTTTTGCTTGCGGTCCTTTAGAATTATCAATTCAACATGGGCGCTTGAGAGGCTGAGGCAGGAAGATTATGATTGATGACATCCTGGACGCACAGGAAGACCCCATCTCAAAACCTTGGGGATGATGATACCTACTCAGTAGGATCCTGATGAGGATTAAATATGTGATGATATAAAAGGAGGCACATTGGGTTTGGGGAGATGGCTCAACGGTTAGACGCACTTGCTTGCAAAGCCTGCTGGTCTGAGTACAATTCCC
>PVHP010052911.1:0-11155 GCA_004024765.1 Zapus hudsonius
TTTTCAGGATATAGCAAGTGAGCTGTGGCCCATATAACCCTACCACCTGACAGCAGGCAAAAAGCTGAGATCATGGCAAGAGTTGAGCCACCACAGTCATATTGTGGAGGATCCATATGGAACCCTGCAAAGAAGGTTGGGATGAACATGGGATCCATAACCACAGCCATTCAACCAACTCAGGATAAGCCAAATGTGTTTGTGTTTTTCAGGATGCAACTAGAGAGCTGTGGCCCATCTAACCCTACCAACTCACCGTAGGCTGATGGCTGAGATCCTGACAAGAGAGGAGCCACCACAGTCATATCGTGTAGGATCCATAGGGAACCCAGCAGACAATGACAGATGAACAAGGGACCTATAACCACAGCCATTCAATCCACACAGGATAGGCCAATGAGACAGAAACCAAGGATTTTCGACACAAGGACCTCTAAGCTCGCAACATTAAAGCAGCCTTTTTACTCACCCACCACGACTCAGGGAACTGAGCGGAAGAGGGGGCGGAAAGATTGTGAGAGCCGTGGTGGGGGAGACTGGCCAGAGGCATGGCACCCATCAGTAACAACACACTTGGGCCAGGAAGACCAGGCTGAGTACTAGGATATCCAGGATCCCTTGCCACAGGGACTAATACAGACAGCCCACGGAGGAGGATATCCAACTGATCAGGGAGGGGGTGGGGGGAATTGGGGAATTTTGGATAACAACTCATGGTTTGCCCACTAAATAATGTAACTCTTTATGGACAATAAATTTATATTAAAAAAAACAAAAAAAATCATCTAAAAAGCAATACAGAAACAATCCAGATAGCTATAATCTTTAAGAAACTAAGAGCATTTCAATGAATATCAAAATATAAAACTAAATCAAATGATGCTAAATTGAAACTTTTAATGTTTGTTGTTTTATGTCAAGAATATATTGCTAATGGTGAGAAGCTCTCATATTGATGAGTTTAAGTATATTTATAGCAACTAGGTATAATTGAATAAGTTAATAAATAGTTACATCTGCACAATAGATCAGGTTCAAGACTTCCCAAGAGTTTTTAAGCACCATAAATTTAGTCACAGACTCTCTCTCTCTCTCTCTCTCTCTCTCTCTCTCTCTCTCTCTCTCTCTCTCTCTCTCTGTATGTTTGGTGTGTGTGTGTGTGTGTGTGTGTGTGTGTGTGTGTGTTGCCTCCTTAAGAGATCACCTACAGTTGAGGGAAGTAGGAGGAGGTATCACTATGCTGGCCTGAGTGGAATGTCAGCTGTCAGGCATTCTACTCCTTCACTCTTCCACGGTGTCTTGTTTTGACCCAGACTCTTGACTGAAGCTGGACCTTCTGAGACCCAGTGATCCTTGGCTTTCTGCTCCCCTGTAGGACTAGGGTTCCCTTCAGATCAAGAAATTCAGTCTGCTCAGGTCCCCATGTTTGCCCAGGATGTGCACTTAACCTCAGAGTCAAATCTCTAGAATCAGAGAGAAAATACGCAAAAATCTTTATTTGCTTCCTGGGAACATAATGCCATACGCTTAGGCTGCTCTCTCTCTCTGTAAAAATCAATACTAAAGTGAATCAGAAGCTAGAAATATAAATGAATTCTAGGAACTCGGGCAACATCTGAAATCTTGATAAAATCCTAGTGAATAATAAAGACTGATTTGAATTAAAATATGCATGGAAATGGAGTTGGAAAGGCTCAGATAAAATTGTTTTCAGAGGCACATTTAACAGAATGAATAGTAAGGAATCTTATTTTTTTAAGATCTATCTTCCTGTTCTCCATGTTCCCTTGACAAGTCTTTCTGGTTCCCTCCAGATAATATCAGCATAGCACAATACCTGTGTTTGGATGACAAGTTGAAGACAGCTTTTAATGGCCAGGTGCCCTCAGGCATTCCCTGTCACAGCTCCTTAAATCAGAATTCAGGGCTGTTAGAAAGTACATCATGGAGGTATCCTTTCCTCATTGCTGCTTCTTTAAATGGGAACCTTCCCGAGGAGGTTAACTTCCTCCAAAAGACCCATAATGGCCTCCCTCCTTATAACTGAGCAGAGAGGAAAAAAAAAAAAAAAGGCTTGTGTCCTGCCCAGGTCTTGCAAGGACATGGCAATATTACATGTCCTAGAAGTCACCTTCCATCTCCTTTGATAAGAATTCAGTCAGATTTCTGTACAGATGAGCACACGTAGTGACTGGAGACACTTCAATAGTGGGCACGTGGGCACACACACACTCACACACATGCACTCACACTCACATACACACACACACACACACACACACAAATATATTTTCAATGAATCTATGCCCTGTAAATTTAGGGCTTAATTAAATATAAATATAACATGGACCATATTTCTGGGATTTACCAACAAGCTTCTTCCATTGTCTGACCCATTTGCATTCCTCCACAAATAACTCATCTTCTAAAGATGATAAACTCTCTCCATCCCCGTATGAAACAATACAGTACCTCCAGCTCTCCAGGTTAGGCACACTCATCTTCAGCCGAACTCCTTAAAGCCACATTATAGACACACAATGTGTATTCAGTTGCAATAAATTCCTAGGAGGCAATGGGTGGAATACAACCTTTTTTGGCCAGTAGTCAATAGGATTTTTCATATTTCATGCATCAGCACAGAATTCCTTGCTAAGAGACTGCTTTATTCCACATTAGCAGAAGTAGATGACTGCAATAATTAGTCTCATTTTCTGAGTTTGTCTTATTCTTTTCTTTCATGACCGTATCTGAGTCAGGCAGAACTATAGAACTTTCATGTCTGGGATCTGCAAGTTTTTATGTCTTCTTGCTACTAGCACTATTTTAGCAGCTGAAGTTGGAGAATGTTAGAGATCAGCTCTGAAAAAAATGTGTTGGTAACACAATTAAAACCCAAAACTGTATCTGTCTGTAACAATTACATTTTGACTATCACGAAAAGTCAAAATGATATCTTTTCAGTATGTGAAAACCATAATCTGTTCCAATAAAAAAATCACACACATGGTCAATGAACAAGGAAAAATCTTAACATATGGCTTTGCTATTTCATTTTTATCTTACTTCTTAATGTAAAGAAAATATCAACCAACTTTAATGTCAAAACTATACATTTTCCTCCAGTGGAACCATAAGTTGTCTAATGAGGATGTCAGAACATGCCACCCACAAATATGTCACTCTGGCATATTGACTATTTTGAGTTAAAGCAATTTGAGATAAAACAGATGCAAGAACACACTCTGATCTTTCTTCTTTTATAAACAAGCAGGAGATAAAATTCTCACATATCCAAACCCTCCAAAAGGAAAGTATTATTCCTACCATTAACGAAGGAAAACAATCACTGAGGGTACTGTACAAATAAGTCTAATACATGAACCCTAATTTTGATCAACTCTTCGTCAAACACTATCTCTTCTCTTCTATGTTTCCTTCACTTGTCATTTTTTATAATTTATCTATTTTTTACAATAAATATGAAACTGTTCACTTTATGTCTTCTACTGGACCTTCAATTTCTTAGGAAGGTACCCATGATATATCAAACCTATATTAAATATATTTCTATGTTTTTTAATGGTCTTATGCCATTTAATATCCATCATAAAATGGAGAAAGTGATGGATATTAAAATGATGGGTATTTCTAGCAGAGTCTCAGAGTATAAAAGTAAATCTTTTCCCTGCTACGTGGTGGCAGTGAGGGTTTGGAAAATTAAATTAGCTAGCTGGAATTATATTTAAACAGTTATTTTCTCTACATCCTTAATATCAATAACATAAAAAAATATGCATTTGTAAATTATTGTCTTTAAGTATTTAATAATAGATAACTGAGAAATGAGTATAAAAAGTAATATTATATTTGCTACCCCTACTGAATTATGTAAAATTGATATTGGTAAAGAATATTTATATATTTGAGTAGACTATACTATTAAAATGATATATATGTAATAAAATATGTATCTGTTATTTTAGACATGTAATTAGTAAATTTAGATTATATTCCTAGTCATGATTAACTACAATTCATAATTATTTTCTTTCAACTAAAATTTAGAAGAAAATTGAGGCAAGCATAAAAAAGTCAAGTATATATAATTATTTAAATATATGTATTGTCAATAATTAAATACATTTTATGAACAAGTCTTGAGGTGGTACCCCCATTTCCCTCCTTTCTGTTCCCAACCCCCTGGGGGCCCTCCTCAGTGGGCATACTGGATTAGTCCTTGGGGTTGGGGATTAAAAATTGCATAAGAGGTAGCCAGTTTTTTTTCTACTTTCTGTGTTGTTACTGAGGGGGTCAATGTCTCTGGATATTCTCCCCCACCATGGCTCTTACATTCTTTCAGCCCCTTTTTCCACTCAGTTCCCTGAGTCATGGTAGGTGAGTAGTGACTTAGCTTTGTTGTCGAGATCTTAAGTGTCTCTGAACTTCTCTTTGGATTGTGTTGGATATCATTGGTGTCTATCTTCATTGACTTTAATGAGTTATCTGACTTGCTGTGGTGATAGGTCTCTTATTTACCTTGCCACTTTCTCATAGGTTTCATTTGGGCCCTATATGATAGGCCAGGGGTGGTTCATCTCTTGCCTGGATGTGAGCTTTCATCCCATGTCTTGTTGGTGGAATTGGGTTGTCCACAGCTGTTGCCACCTTCTGAGAAATGCAAAGATAATCTCGATCAGGGAGAGTGAGATCAGTACAGGTTAATTGTGAAAAATATTGATAAATTGGCAAGATTTTAATGGCTGTAAACTCTCTGCAGCTCTCTGATAGTGGGAATTTCCCATTGGAGAGTGGTTTCTTGGTCCCCATAAGTTTTTGAAATTTTGAGATAAGCACTAACTTGCTAAGTGAATACTGTATCATGCTTATAGTTTATTATATGGCCAGAATATATCATATTTTAAAAAATTAAAAAAATACAACTGGGAATTTTTCATATACTTGAATAATTTTGTTGTGCTTTTTTTTTTCCAAGTCAAGATCTCAGTTTAACACTGATTGATTTGAAACTGACTCTCTAGCCCCAGGCTGGCCTGGAATTCAGAGATCCTAATACCTTACTTTCTAGAGTGCTGCGATAATGCACCAGCATGTCTAGCTGATTTTTGAATTATTGAAACACAAAAGTAAACAATACTAATTTATTACTTTTAAAATATTTTATTTATTCATTTATGTGTGTGTGTGTGTGTGTGTGGTGTGTGTGTGTGTGTGTGTGTGTGTGTGAGAGAGAGAGAGAGAGAGAGAGAGAGAGAGAGAGAGAGAGAGAGAGAGAATATGGACATACCAGGGCCTCTGGTTATTGCAAAAGAACTCCACATGCATGTGCTGCTTTGTTTATCACAGTTTATGTGGTTACTGGGGAATCAAACCTGGGTCCTTAGGCTGTGCAGGCAAGTGCCTTACCTTTGAGCTATCTCTTTAGCCCTAATTTCATTTTTAATAAAAACAAAACAAAACAATAGTGTTACATCTAGAACATGGTGGAGGAAATGAATAACAATTTACAACATATAATTTCATTATTTTTTTAACAAAGCAGTTACAATTTCTTTTCTTTACCTCCTCTCAGCATAAGCCATTATTTTTCTCCTACAGTTCTCAATTCATCTCAGAATGGTGACGATTTTTCAGTGTCTGCTCTCACCTAGCAGGTCGACCTACCTGTCTTATGTATGAGTCAGTTGACAGCATTTCGTCTTTGGAAATATTCCATGGTTCTCTGCTGTAGTCTATGACAAGATGCTAGTCTATCCTTGGCTTGGATGTCACACACGCTTTGTCACATCCCTGCCCACTAAAGCCAACCGATCTAATCTTCAACTGATGTAAGCTGACCAAACTCATCTCTTTGGTACTTACTAACAATTATCTTGGAAAGTTCTTCCTCATATGTTTATGATGCCAGCCTTCTCAATATTCATAGGTAACATCAATTTGTGTCCCCAAAAGGTTTGCTCCCATCTGTCTCAACATCAGCAGGGTATGGATCATTTTCTAATGCCTTATTTTAGCTTTATAGCAACTATTGTTATTATAAAAACATATTAAGGTTGTATAAACGCACACATACACACACATATATATGATATTAAGACTGTATAAACCAAGAAGTTAGTTCATTTCAAGTTGAGACATATTCATGCGGTCTTGATTCTTGTTTTCTCAGCTCTACACACATAGAAATACAGTGTGGCTTTCAATTTTATATGTTCACAGTTTTATCGAGGGTAACCACACACTCAGTTTGTTTCTTAGCTTTCCTCAAAGTTTGTAAATAGCTGTGTAGACTGATATCTCTAGGCTGAGCATCTTCAAAGAAATGTTACCAGAGGCAAGGTGGGATGTTTTGTTCTTTTCCGCATTCATGGATACAACACAGGATTTTTCTGAAATTCTTTATCAAAGAGAAGCATAAAGTTGCATATCAAAACTTCTATTTTATTAATTGTTAAATGAAATTGTCAATGACCATATCAATAATTATTACAGTATGATAATAACCCAAGATTAAGAGATTGTACAATGATAATTCAAATATTTTTAATTAATAAAATTTACTCTTTGGTGTAGGTTTACAAGTATGCAATGTGTGTTCACATGTGTATTTGTGTGAACACATGTGTATACATGTGTGCATGTGTTTGCACATACATGTGTAGGATAGAGGTTGATGTTCTCAGTATTATTGTTTGAGACAGGGTCATTCACTGAACCTGGAGCTGACTGATTCAGTTAGTTTTTTTTTTTAACTCATCTATTGACCACAGAATTCTCCTGTTCTTTCATTCATATCACATGGATTATAAATCTATACCTGGCTGTCATGTGAGCACTGGGATGTGATATTGAGACTTCTTGTTTGTAGAGCAGACACTTTACTGCTGAGCCATCTCCCCAGCCCCAAAAAGTGAATTTCATGTTTGAAAGTAATTTTAGGTTTCCAGAAAGAAAAAGCAGCCCAGAATTGCAACTCTGTGTTGCAGGGCTTTTGTATGCACTAAACCATGTTTACTCCTCAGATTGCAGTAAGCAAATAAAGATGAACAGTCAGAGCTTCTATGCTCTCTTTCTGCTCTCCATCTCTCCACACATCCTCATCTCATCCACACCCACTATTGACATGCTATTAACTGCAGTCCTAGATTACATTTGGATTTCATATTTGAGTTGCACATTGATTGGGTTTTAGAAATCATACAATGCTTGATTAATAAAGTATACATACAGATTATAAGTATAGAGACAGAAATATTGGTGAACCACACTGTGAGCAGAAATATTTTCCCATTATTAGAATTACTCAGTTGTCTCCTTTGTGGAAGCCAATGTCCCATTCGTCAATAAGAACTATTTTCTCTTCAGAGAAGACTCCCTTGTAAATGTGCACCCACTGGGTTAGGTGAGATGCAATAGCCACAGTAATCAGACAATACAGCCATTGAGCATAACTTTGGATATAAATTAACTTAGTGCTGAACAATGAGAGCAAGATGCTTTAGGTTTTCACGAATCACAATCAAATGTTTTTCCAGATGCTAAGCACCATCTTAAAATTATCTACATGTTAAATTTTCAGTGACCTTGCATTGATTAATTTCTCATCACTGTGACAGAATGTCAGAAAAAGCATTTAAGGGGGTATGGGTATTTATTTGAATTAGTTTTAGGGTACAGTGATCATGATAGGAAAGGAAAACTAGCTGGTAGCCCTGTTTGGAGTAGTTGTACCCGACACCAAACTCCTTACTTCTTGAAAACCCAGGAGTATCTACCTGAGGCTAGAATTATGCTAGCATATAACTGTCCAAAACCTCCCCTTACAATCCCACTTTCTCCAGCTAGGTCCCACTTCCTCAGGATCCCACAGTGAGCAAAACAGTGCAACTATCCTGAGACTAAGTGTCCATGCAAATAAGGCTGAGGGGGGAATTTTTATATGTAGACTAAACAGCCCTTTTTTCATTGAGCTACATTCCAACCCAAAGTCAAATGAAAAACAACTGAAATCAATCCTTGATAAGTTTAATGATTTTTCTCTGCAAATCATGTTAAGAAAAAAAGGTAGGCTGGGCTGGAGAGATGGCTCAGCGGTTAAGGCACTTGCCTTCAGTGCCTAAGGCTCCAGGTTCAATTCCCCAGGACCCACATAAGCCAGATCCACAAGGTGGTGGCCCTGGTGCGCTCTCTCTCTCTCTCTCTCTCTCTCTCTCTCTCCTTGAAAATGAATAAATAAAATATTTTTTTTTTAAAAAAAGGGGCTGGGGAGATGGCTCGGCGGTTGGGGCACTTGCCTCCAGTGCCTGGGGCCCCGGGTTCGGTTCCCCAGGACCCACGTGGGCCGGACCCACAAGGTGGTGGCCCTGGTGCTCATCCTCTCTCTCTCTCTCTTTCTCTCTCTCTCTCTCTCTCTCTCTCTCTCTCTCTCTCTCTCTCTCTCTTTCTCTCTCTGTATCTCTCTGCTTGAAAATGAATAAATAAAATATTAAAAAAGGTAGGCTGAGAAAGACAAATATCATGCATTTTATCTCAAATAAAACCTATAATTAAAATACATATCTGGGATACAGAGATTTAAGAAGCTAGGTTTTAACCCCCCCCTCTCTTGTATGTGTGTCTAGGTCATGGCTGTATAAAAGATCTTAGTGGAGAAGAAGACAAAGAAAGAGGAATGGAGTACACAGGGCAGTGAAGCCAAAGGGATCCATGAGTGCATGAATGGGGAAGAAAGTTGGGGGAATGCAGTAGGGAAGGGGAACAAAGAGGAATAAAGTCTATTAATAAATATAAAAATAAAATCCATGAGAAATGTAAAATGCCTTTAAAATAAATGAATAGAAAACTGAATATTTTCTGTAGTAATGGGAAACACAAGGAAAAAAATCATGACCCGCCTTCCTAAGAGGAGTGTGTAAACTAATATTAAGTGCTATGGGTGAGTCTTAAAGAAGCACACATGTACGTCAAATTAGGTATTAGAAGAAAAGAAAAAGAATATGATTCATGAGTGCTTATGTATGGAAGAAATGCACGCATTTGCATTCATGTACACAATGTATTTACGCATGTGCATTCATTACTTTTATTCTGTGCTGGTTCCAATTAGGTGGCCCCATAAAGTCTTGTGTTCTGAATGCTTGGTTCCCAGCTGATAGTAATTGGGAGGTGGAGAATTGATGGTGGAGGTGTGCTCTTGGGATGGACTTAGGCATGTTATAACCAGCTCCTTTGAGCCAGAGTTTGGCTCACACTCCTGTTGCTGTTTGCTATGTGAGGTTTGCAAGGAGGTGCTGTCCAGCTTCTGTTCTGCTGTCTTTTCCTGGCCATCATGAAGGTACCTCTCTAGACTTGAAGCCAAAGGAAACAGCTTTCCTCCCATCAGCCTCTTGTGGTTAGGTGCTTTATCCCAGCAATGGTGTTTTTAACTAGAGTGGAAGTTGCAGAATAAATAGTAACGTTTTTAAAATATGGGAAAACATATATGAATCACTCTAGCAATACTCTATACTAACATGCATATGTATGTACTTGAATTTTGATCTTGAAAATACCACCTTTAAATTTGATGACATTCCATTATAAAAATTAAACTGCAGTATTGCCAGTGACTACCACAAAAAATGGATATAGGTAGTGGAAATTCCCCCTTGGAGACTGGGTTCTTGGTCCCTATAAGATTTTGCCATGGATCCCAGTTCTACTCAAGGGTTCCTTGTCACTAAGTGGATCTCTTAGCCAATCAGTAAGCCATTGATTACCCACCTAGGTTTATTGCCACTATTGCACAGATGAGCATTTTTTGACTTGCTGGTCTCTTCCATACAGCAGTGTGTTCAGCATTCTGTGACAACTGTCTATATTGTATATCAGTGGTCTCTGCTTTCTCTAAATATCATTGGCCAATTTCCCCTGGCAGGTCATGCAATGCCTTCCAGCACTGAACATGCTACCTACCATGTGGGAGCTGCTTGCCATTCTGGGTCTAGCAGGGTTTTTTTTTTTTTTTTCTTTTTGTGATGACACTCTGTGGTGTCTTCAGCAATAGGATCTTACCTTTGGCCTGGGGCAGTTATTCAAGAGCTTTTACAAAAGCCCGTCTTGTTTTGGACACCTTATGGGTCTTTTTGATCAACAGCTTATTGGGGGAAGGAATCAATGACTGGGAGTTGCAGGCCTGAGCAATTTGTCCTGGGGTTAGGCTTCCTCTCATTCTATTCATATCCCCTATTATCAGGTGATGTCTACAGCTTCCTCAGGAGCTTACTGTTTGAAAGTTAGGATTTTATTGTATTGATTCATTGTTGATTTAGCTTATAAGTTCCAACACCTTCCCACCCCCAATTCCTTTCCTCCCCTTTTACAGCCTCTCAGTTCACCTGTCAGGTTTGCTTAGTGTTTAAGCTTAACCTGGTAAGGAATGGCAAATGTGTGGCATTTGTCTCTCTGTTCTTGTCTGAGTTCAGTAAGAATGATCTGCTCCAAATCACTCCATATAAAAAAAAATCCTTATGTCATTTTTTTTCCTTTCAACTGAGTAGAATTTCATAGTGCAAATGTACCACAACTTTAATATCCATTCATCCAGTCATGGGCATTTGGGTTGATTGCAATCCTTAACTATTATGAATTGAGCTACTATAATCATGGTTGAGCAGATGTCTCTGTGCTGAGGTGTGAAATCTTGAGGGTAGATGCCCAGTATCCATCCTATTCAGGAGTCTCCACATTGCTTTCCATAGTGATTGAATGAGTTTGCAATCCCACCAGCAGTGAATGAGGGTTCCTTTTTCCCTGCATCCTCACTAGCATCTATTGTTGGTTGATTTTTTAGTGATTGCCAATCTGACTGGAGTAAGGTGGAATCTCATTGTTGTTTTGATTTGCATTTCCCTGATGATTAAGGATAATGAACACTTTCTTAAATGGGAACTTGCCATTTGTGTTTCCTCCTCTGAGAATTCTCTGTTGAGATCAATGCCCCATTTTGTGAGAATGCTGTTTGATTTTTTTATTATTTAATTCTTTGACTTCTTTGTAAGTTCTAGATATTAGACCTCTGTCCATGTTATACTAAAAATGTTTTATTTATTTATTTGAGAGAAAGGAAATGGGAGAGAGAGAGAGAGAGAGAGAG
>PVHP010052912.1:0-10926 GCA_004024765.1 Zapus hudsonius
TTGCCAGTGTTTGGCACACCTTCCTGCCGCTGTTTGCAGTGCTGTGGCAGAGGTGATGTCCAGCCCTCTGCTCATGCCATCGTTTTCCCTGCCTGGATGGAGTCTCCCCTCGAGTCCATAAGCCAAATAAACCCATTCCTCTACAAGCCACTTTTGCTTGGGTTCGTTCTGCCTAGCAACTAGAAAGCTGACTGCAACAACATGTGTGCAAGTTCATGTGAGCGTGGGTATTTTTAGGCCACAGCACACATGTGGAGGTCTGGGGACAGCTTGGAGTACCTTCCACCTTGTTTGGGGTGAGATCCCTTGAGGTTCATGGCTGGCCATCCTGTGAGCTTCTGGGTGATTCCCCTATTTCTCCCTCCTGTTTTCTGTCAAGCACCCTGGGACACATACACATACAGCATACATCTTACTTGGATTGTAAGGATGAACTCCGATATTCACACTGGAATGGCTATGGGTTTATCCACTGAACCATCTCCCCAGCCCCTTCTGTGGCTATTTTTACCCTTCATTGACACTGATATGATCTGTCCCTGGACCCAGCTACATAAGGCCACCACCCTCAGCTTACTTAATCTGAAAATAATGCAGAAAGAAGAGTCACACAATTGCTGTTCGGGACAACATCAGCCAAGGTGTGCTCACTTAGCTCTGCAGAGGAGGTGAGCTGTTAGAACTTATGGGAAGTAAGTATCAAAATGACACTGCTATTACTGATGGCTGTCATCACAAGCATCTGTCAGTTATCATCTGTCAAGCACTGTCCGCAGTGTTCCAATCACTTGACATGGACTCAGTCTTTTCATGGGTGTTGTTTGCATCCCCCAATGATACTGGCATGGAAATTGAACTGTGAGAAGTCAAGTAGCTTCTGAGACATGAACCGTCTTAGTTATGGAGCTGAGATTCAAGCTGGGGTGCTAAATCAAGACCACATCCTTGGACACTACACCCTGATCAGCCAGAATAGAAAGAAAGACCAGAACATCCATGAGAAGCAACCATGGAAGACGGCATCCTCCAGATGTGGAGAGAGTTGCACACTTGGTCATTGATGGTGGTGATGGTGGGAGGCACCCCTAGGCTTGGCCCTGAGACAAAGCACCCTTGAACAACTGCAAGGGTGTCATAGGCATCAAGCCGCCTCATTTCACTAGCACACTTACCACGTGCAAGTGTGTGTTGTGTGTCTCATTACTCCCTGGAATTTTTTCCAAGTTTGCATGAAGAGCATCAGCGCTGGATAAGGAAACACAAATAAGAGAAAATCGCAAGCCAAATTCCTTGGTGAACATGGACGCAAAAATTCCCAAAGCGATTCTTAGAATTTGAACTCCACAACACATTAAAAAGACTAGGCACCAGGATCTAGTTGCTTTCATTCCAGAGATGCGAGAATGATTGAATAAATGCACATCCGTAAATGTGATATGACAGGTTAAGTAGAACCAAGGACAGAAGCCACAGGATCATTTCAATATATACAGGGGGGAAACTGACAAAATTCAGCGTCCTTTCTTGATAAAAGCCCCGAAGAAGCTTAAAGAGAAGAATCTCATCTCAATATACTAAACAGTGAACTCAGAGCCAACACGACTCTGAATGGGAAAAGCTTTAAACATTCTTCCATTTCTTGATTTATCTCTGAAATGAGACAAGGGTGTCCACTTTCATCACTCTTCAATGGAGTGCTTGAAATATCAGCTGGGTCAATAAGGCAAGAGAAAGAAAAGGGATATGAAACAGAAAGTAGGACTGGAGAGATGGTTTGGCAGTTAAGGTGCTTGGTTGCAAAGCCTAATCCCCAGTACCCATGTAAAGCCAGATGCACAAAGTGGTGCATGCATCTGGAGCTCATTTACAGTGGATGGAGGCCCTGGTGTACCCATATTCTCTCTCTCTCTCTCTCTCTCTCTCTCTCTCTCTCTCTCTCTCTCTCTCTCTCTCTCTCTCTCTCCCCTCTCTCACACAAATAAATAAAATATATTTTAAAAAAGAAAGAAAAACTCAAATTTATTGCTACTTGCAGATAATGTGACCCCATGTATAAAAGACCCTAAAGATTCTAAGAGAAGGTTCTTGGATCTGATAAATAGATTTAGCAAAGATCGAAATACAAAAGTCAGGAGTTTTTTGGCTCATCAATAACAAACTTACAGATAAATAAGTCAGAATAACACTCTCATTTATAATAGCCTCAGACAACAATGCCTGGATACAAACTTCACCAAAAATGTTCAAGTTCTTTACAATGAAAACTATAAAACACTGAAGAAAAATTAAAGAAAACACTAGAAGGTAGAAATACTTCCCATGGTCAATAATTGGCAAAATTAATGTTGTCAAAATGGCTGTTATAAAAAATTATCTATCCATAGATAATAGGAAATCCCTTTCAAGACTTCATTGATGTCTTCATAGTAACAAAAAAAATCCCAAAATTTATGTGGAAATACAAAAGACGTAAAATAAACAAGGAATTTTGAGCAAAAATAAAGTAGTGTTGGAGGTATTCTAATAGCTGACTTCAATGATCTACAAATATAATAGAATTCCCAGAAATAAGCCCATACTGCTCTACCCATCTAATTCTTGGCAAAAATAACAAAAGCATATCAGCCTCTGTCACATTTGGTGCTGAGGAAACTGGGTATCCACAGTAGGAGACTGAAACTTGATCCCAATCTCTCACTCTGTGCAAAAATCAATGTAAAATGAATCAAATGCGTCAATGTTAGACCCTCTGAAACAATTAGAGGAAAACAGAGGTAAAAGGGTTTTAAGATCTAGGCATAGACAAAGACTTGCTGACTAGGACCCCAATGGTTGAGGAAATAATAACAAGAACCTATAAATAAGATTCAAAACTTCTACAGAGCAAAAGAGACTGCCACCAGAACAAAGACTTGGATAGCTACCAAATGTTAGCTACTCATCAAACAGGGGATTAGTGTCTATAATCTATAAAGAACTCAACAAGTTCATCACCCAAAGAGCAAACAATCCAATCAAAATGGGCATTAAATTGAATAGATACTTTTCAAAGAAGAATTACATATAACCAATAAATGCACAAACATTTATTCCACATGTTTAGATGTCTGGGAAATGTGAGTCAAAACTATACAATATGCCATCTCACCCCAGTAAATATGCTATCAATAAAAAATAATAACCACAGCCGGGCGTGGTGGTGCATGCCTTTAATCCCAGCACTCGGGAGGCAGAGGTAGGAGGATTGCCATGAGTTCAAGGCCACCCTGAGACTACAGAGTGAATTCCAGGTCAGCCTGGACTAGAGCGAGACCCTACCTCAAAAAAAAAAATAATAATAACCACAAATGTTGAGGAAGGATGTGAGGAAAGGGAACCTTATACCCTGGTGAGCTGGGGGAGTAAATGTTGATGGGAATGTACTTAAGCCTCTATAAAATCAGTGTGGGATCACTTCTGAATATACACCCCAATGCAACCAAATCAACTGACTACAGAGACACCTGCTTCGCCATGTTTACCATGAAACTATCCACAGGAGTTAAGCTATGGAATCTGCCTTGGGACTCATCAACAGAGGAACAGGTCAAGAAAATGTAAAATCCACAATGGCATTTTATTCAATCCTAAAGAAGAATAAATTATGCCATCTTCAGGAAAATGGCTGGAGCTAGAGATTATTAAGTGAAATAAACCAGACTCACAATAACTAATATCACGTTTTCTCTCCTCTATAGACTCGAATGGGAAAAGAACATGGAAGCCAAGTCTGACTACTAGGGATGTGGACGCCGGAACAAGAAGAAATGGTAACTGGTACAATTAATGGCTAATTAGAAAAGAAAATACAGCATGTGCTAATTTAAAAAGTAAATACAATTTTCACTGTTTGTTCACTATTGAAGGATAGGTGTTCTGCTCTCAGTCTGGGGCGGAGGTAAGTGAACGTCTCCTAAGAAAGTCATGTGTGGGAATTTATGTAAAATGAGCTGGAGAATTCTTAAGAGGACCATTGATGGATCGGATGCCAAGTCTATGCCTGACTGAAGAAACTTCCTTTGAGAGGAGGGAAGGCATCTGATCTGAGGGTTAAAATTTCATTTACTCTTGCCTGGAATGCTGGACCATTGGGAAGTGGATGTGACCACCCAGGCAGGACAAGAGCTGGCTGAAGAGGAGGCAGGAGTTGGGTGGTAAATGGGCCTCACATAAGAGCTGTCTGCTCAGCCGATGACCCATCCAAGAATGACCATGTGGATAATTAAAAGGTGCCTGAGGTCTGGGGAGATAATTCAGTCAGTAAAGTCCTTGGGAGAACCAAGTTCAATCCCTAGAACCTATTTTTTTAAAAGCTAGGGGCTGGAAAGATGGCTTGGCAATTACGGTGCTTATAAAGCCCAGTGGGGCCCAGGTTCAATTCCCCAGCACCCATAATATAATATAATATAATATAATATAATATAATATAATATAATATAATATAATATAATATAATACTAGATGCACAAAGTGGTGCATGCATCTGGAGTGTGTTTGCAGTGGCAGAAGCCCAAGAACATTCTCTCTCTCCCTCTCTCCCTCTCCCTCTCCTTCTCCCTCTCTCTCTCCTTCTCCCTCTCCCTCCCTTCCCCCTCTCTTAAAATGAATAAATAAAAATATTTTTTTAAAAAAGCTAGGTGTGGCAGGCTAGAGCCAGACCTACAGGGGGAAGGGAGGGATAGCTGGCGTGGCTCTTGTAATCTCAGCCCTGGGGAGACAGAGGCAAGCAGATCCCTGGAGTTGGCTGGCCTACATTATGTGCTCCAGGTCAATGAGAACCCCTGACTCAAAGAAGGTGGATGGCACCTGAGAAGTGACACCTGGGATTGTCCTCTGACCTCCATACACAGGCATGTGCGCCCACACGTACACCACACACTCACAAACATACATGCATACATAGACACAGAGAGAGGGGGGAAAGGGCTTTTGACTACTGCAGCCTGGATGATCTTTCCGATTAGAAAAATCTGCCTTCCACCAGCAAGCACAGGGCTCAGCACGCCCCCCTTCTTTTCACAGTTCAGGAAGATAGTTTCACACAACATCTAAACCTAACAATTTAGCCAGCTTCGCCTTTGTAGTAATTACGAGATGATCAATGTCCCCGTCTCTCCTAGGGGGAAAACCTACTAAATATATGTTCTATCTGAAATTGTTGTTTTTACCGTTATAAGCCAGGACATGTGAGGTACTGTTTCATATTTAGCAACATATAATTTACCTCTTGCACATCTTTCTTTAAACTTGTGGTTACCTTGTCTCAAGGTAGAGCGCTGCAAACAATGAATTATCGTCATTAGCTTATAATCAAACACAGAGCCGCCAACAATGGATGTCGTTATGTCCTAACGGGGAAATAACCAGGCAATTCTACAAGGGTCATTATGACAGCAAAATTTAATAATGCTCCCGCTTTTTTGCCCCCCCTTCTTATTTTCAATACCAATTAAAACTGTTTTTAAGTGGTTTTTTTTTCCTACATGGTGTGAATCCCAATCAGCAAAATGATTGCTCAGCATGAGCCATCTGAGCAAGGTGAACCTCAGTTAGAGGGAGCAGAGACTTTCTGGGTGCTTAGGGAACGTGTGTCTGGCCAGTAGAGGAGAACAAGGTACCAAGGTCCCCCAGGGATGAGAGATCCAGGGAAAATGGTGACACAGCTATCGATTCTGACATAATCTCTCGTGCATCCATTTGTAGATAAGGCACAGGAAGGAGACTTAGACAGACTAATGGGGTCTTCAGGAATTATGAGCCAGAAGTGCTGGCAGGAGCTTGGACATGAACTCTGCCTTGGAGACTGCACGCTCACACCAGCTGTCCCCTTCCTTGCTGTCTGGTACAGTCAGGGGACCTCTGTCATCCAGTCTTGTCTTTTGTATGCATGGTTTTCCTATGTATTCATATCGAGTCAAAGCCCCTTGCTGTGGACCTGGGTGCTAAAAGCCATTTGGGGGAGAGAAAGAGAGAATGGCTGTGCCAGGGCCTCCAGCCACTGCAAATGAACCCCCAGACACACACACACACACACCACTTTGTGCATCTGGCTTTATATGTGTCCTGGGGAATCTAACTCTGACCTTCTGCTTTGCAGGCAAATACCTTAACCACTAAGCCATCTCTCCAGCCCCAGAACCCATTTTTAAGTCAGACTGGCTGACCAGTGAGCTCTAGTGAGTCCCTGTCTCCACCCTACCCCTAGGACTGGGGTTACAAGCATGCATAGGCATGCATAACCATCCCCAGTGTTTTATGTGGGTGCTGGGTGCTGGTGTTTGAACTCATGTCTTCCTGCTTCACTTCAAGTGCTCTGTCTTGCTGAACCATCTCCCCAAACCCTATAGCTAAGGCTTTATAGAAATACAACCATGCTGCTGTCAGATTAAACAAATAAAAATACAGATTAACCAGGCCTGGTGACAAACGCCTTTAATCCCAGCACTCGGGAGGCAGAGGTAGGAGGATCGCCATGAGTTTGAGGCTACCCTGAGACTACATAGTGAATTCCAGGTCAGGCTGGGCTAGAGTGAGACCCTACCTTGAAAAAATAAAAAAATAAAAAAAAAACTCACAGACTAACCATCTAAGGTTCAATTTCCAATATAAGGAGGTTGCTTTGTTGAGAATATATGTAGTATACCATTATCCTGCTGCTGCGCTGGTCTTCACGTCTAATTAGGAGTCCCACATTGTGGCTGGCTGGCCCTGCTGGGGGTCCCATCCCTCTGTAACTCTATGACAGAGTCTCCCATCTCTTCCCTGGGGAGACAGACACCATCTTCTTGACTTAGTGATTAATTCTGAGCCACAACAATCTTCCACTGCCCTTGAGAGGAACCAACCATTTCTGACCCATACCTCTGACTCCCTCACCCAACACCCCATAAGAGGCATCTCAGAGGGAGCCTACAGGCTTTGTGTTCACAGCTGAGCCACTTGGGTATAAATGAGGCTTGTGTCCTCTGCTCATGTCCAGTCGGACTCATCCAAGGTCACACAGACTGTCAAAGCCACCCGTGTATACCTGTGTCTGTTGGCCTCTGGGGTCCATGTGCGTGGCATCTTCATCTCCCTCTCTTCCTGCCCTGGAAGCTGCTTCAATACTGGGTACCCCCAGGTGTGCTGTGGAAAGGCCTGGGAGAGAGGAGCACCCCTGCCTGCGCTCTCTATGAGGACAGCCCTCTCCAGGGCCCTCTACTGAGGTGACCTGGACCTGGGTGCTTTGTCCCCCAATGCCCAGGCCCTGAGGTGGTCCAGCTGCTTCAGGGATTCCTATCTCCTCCAGATGTGTTCCCTCCTTGCTTCGTCAGGAGGCTCCTGGAGACTCAGTGCCCAGGCCTTTCAGAGTGGCCCAGCTATGTGAACCCTCTCCCTCTGGGATTGGCACTCCAGGTGACTTCTCTGCACAGTTGGATGGTGTGAAGCAGTGTGTATGTGTGTTTGGGGGGGAACAATTTTCTTGTTCACTACTATGTCTTCAGGTCTGAGAGGGTGCTGGGCACCAGCTAGATGCTCTTGAGTATTTACCACAGGAATGAGTGAAATAAGGGACAATACTTGGAAATAATGCAATGCCTATTAAATGTGGGAGTCTTGGATCTCTGGAAACTTCATGAGAGCCATGGACACAGTAGATAAAACACGCGTCCACTGAATGTCTCACACCTTGGGAATTTCATAGTTCTCTTTGAATGAAAAGAAAGTACGTGGGTCCAGAAGGAGAGCTACTAACCTCATTCAACTTCCTCCAGCATGTAGTAGAAAGAACCCCACTCAGAGAGATTGGCAGGTCATTGATGGAACCAGGCTCCCAAGGGCCCACGTGGGACTTGAACTCTGCCTCCAGCTTCACTTCCAGGCCCCTTCCTACCCACCGGGACTCATCTTCTCCTACGAAGTCAGAGCCAATATTCAGCCCTGCAACTTGGCTGGGTGGTGAGCATTTCAGTCAACTTACATTAAAAGTTCTGATGTTAATTTTTCTAATATTCACATTGATAATGTGTGTTTAAGCCATCAGCCCGTTACCCAATGTTAAAATGACTTTGAAACAGCAAATGAATGCAAATAATTAAAAGGGGGGAAAAATCTAGGGAAAGCTATCCATTTGTCAGGTTTGGCATAAAAAATGTCTTGAAATGCAGTTTGGGATAATAAAATATATGAAGTTATTTTTTAATAAATGAATTCTAATACTCATCATGTCAGTTCACGCAAGTCTCTTGCTTCTTTCTAGAGGCATCGTGCTAAATCTTTCATAGGCACGAAGAGCCTGGCTGAGTCTCCTCCAGGTCAAAATCCAGTCAGAGCAGCCACAAGAAGACAGATGATGGGGAGCTGGCCTCTGCCCTCAGGAGAGCCCTGGTTTAATGAGGGAGGGGAGGGGCTGGAGAGGCAGCTGTGGATAAAGCCCTTGCTGTGTGAGCTTGAGGACCTGCACTGCATCCTGGGAACCCAGGTGACAATCAGACACTGTGGCAGGTGCCTATGATCCATCCCAGTCTGCCTACATGTAAGAAGGAGGAGGTGGAGATGGAAGAAATTCTCCGAAGTTCTCAGGCCAGCTCTCCTTGTGAACTGAGTGGTAAACGACAGCAGAAATGAGAATGAGAGATGAGAAATCCAGCCTCAAAGAAGATGCGAGAGAACCGATACCTGAAGTTATCCTCTGACCTCTATCCAGGGACTGTGGCACATATGTGCCTACACACCACACACACACACACACACACACACACACACACACACACACACACACACACACAGAAACCGGGGTGACAATAAGCCTTGGTCAGTGCTGTGGGGGAGCCATGTAGGGCCAGGTTTGAAGTTCTCAGCACCTCACACAGCTCAGGGTCCTCATGGGGCAGAAATCTGGGCATATTCCCAGTAGGGGAAAAGACTAGAGTTGAAAATATCACAGATGTGCCTGTGCAAAAGCTGGGGAAACTGAGCGAGTCTCTAGGGGATGCTGAGAGCCCATCTGGACATGCTTCAATCTAGATGTCGGGGTTGGGGAATTGGATCACAGAATGAAGTTTAGAGGTGTCCCTTTGGAGAGGAAGAGAAATGGGAAAGAGGAGGCAGGGGTCTGTCCATGACAGTCCAAGAAGATGACTGAGTACATAAGGGAGTCCAGTTGAATTTCTGAGGGTGGAGGAGATTGTCCTCGGTACAACCCTGACGTCATGAGTGGCCCAGAAACCCGGGTTGGACCTTGAATGCACCATTGCAGGATGTGGTGACCACCGTCCCACCCTGAGTCAGGGATGTGGTCACCACCTCAGTGTTCACTCCTTGCCCTCCATACCAGAACACGAAATCAAAAGCTATAAATTACATCATGGTGTGACATGATTTCTCGTGTTGCCCAGGCTGGCTTTGAACTCATGTTTCTCCTGGGTCTCTTCCCTAAGTACCAGGGTTACAGGCTTGTACCTCTACGCCCACCTTGTTTGTTATTTTATTGTTAAAATGTTAATACATGTCTTATCATAGTTTATTTTAAAATGAGATCAAAGATATTAAAAATTTTAAATGAGTTCACCTCTACTGAAGAAAATAATGTAAGATAGATGATCCTGTTTTAATGAAAGTCTCCCATTACACTGGGTCCAGCAAGCCCTGATGAGATGGTTAAAATTATATTTAAAAGAAGATCAAACGTATTTTAATATTCTCTTCCAGTTTTCATACTCAAATATATGCAAATTCAAAATTTAAACCAAGCAAACACACAGCCTGCCTGGCGTGATGTCATACACCTTTAATCCCAGCATTCAGAAGCAGAGGTAGGAAGATAGTCGTAAATTTGAGGTCACCCTGAGATTACATGGTGTAATCCATGTCAGTCTGGGCTAGAGCAGGACCCTACCTCGAAAAACCAACTCACTCTCCGATGGAGATTGTGTTTGTATTTTTCAGGATGCAGCGAGAGAGCTGTGGCCCATATAACCCTAACAACCGACAGCAGGCAGAAAGCTGAGATCCTGGCAAGAGAGGAGCCACCACAGTCATATCATGGAGGATCCATATGGAACCCTGCAGAGAATGAGGGGATGAACAAGGGACCCACAGCCACAGCCATTCAGTCAACACAGGATAAGCCAGTGAGACAGAAACCAAGGATTCTCGACACAAAAACCCCTAAGCTCACAACCTTAAAGCAGCCTTAATACTCACCCACCATGACTCAGGGAACTGAGCGGAAGAGGGGGAGGAAAGATTGTGAGAGCCATGGTGGGGGAGATTATCAGAGGCATGGCACCCCTCAGTAACAACACACTTGGGTCAGGAGAACCCGGCTGAATACTAGGCTATCCATGGTCCCCAACCACAAAGACTGATCCAGACAGCCCACGGAGGAGGATATCCAGCTGACTGGGGATGGGGATGGGGGGCAACGAGGAATTGGGGATAACAACTCAATGTTGGCCCACTAAACAATGTAACTCATTATGGACAATAAAAAAGCAAACAAACAAAAACAAATACAACACAACATTAGTGGGTGAAGGGACAGCCAAGCCACCAGGACTTTTGAGTGGCTGAAGTCCCTGGGCACAGCCATTCCATTCGGTGGCATCATGGGTGGCCATCTCATGCCTAGTGCGTCTACCTTCCAAGCCATCTGAAGACTTGTTCAGTGTAACTGGTTTCCGGTGGGTCAAGGCCAGGGGAGTTGCAGAAAGAACAGTCACTGAGCCGGGTGGCATGCCCAGAAGGAGGCTCTGTCCCAGAGTCCAGGAGGACTGTAGGTACAAATCCTGCCTCACTTGAGAAGAAAAAACACAGTGTTGTGTGAACACCCCCAAAACACAGGATTTGAGGACGTGTGGGAGCTTGATCTCCCCGACTGTAGTTTCTGGCCTCCAAGGGTGAACC